>KZ308558.1:344688-402667 GCA_000376725.2 Ladona fulva | reverse complement strand
CACTCAATTTTTAAACTAACGGACGGAATCGAGAAAATGAAACTTTTTATTCAAACACTTTGTTTAGAGTAGTTATAAGGCACAAAGTTTCGTGTTTATTTTATGTTTATTTCAAAAGATATAAAATGCCAAACTTTAAATTATTTTCGATCCATAATTTTTTGGGCCGATTTTGCTTCGAATGTTCTTCGCGGAATTCGTTTATAAAACTCTTCTTATTATTTTTGTAATAGAGCAACACAGGTTATGTAGGAATACCAAGTTTTGTTTTCCTGAACGGAATACTGCCTGAGATAACGTGTCTCAAAATTGATAAAAATCGATGTCTAACTGTAGAAGGCTGTGGTAGGGGGTCAAACAAATGACTATATTAGGATTAGGTTAGGTCTTTGGTGTTACTACACTCCTTGCCATGCGCCACTGGCGGCTTACGGGGTATAAATGTAAATCTAAATTCTATATCTCAGCAAATATTTCACCGATGGATGTAAAACTTGCTAAATGTTCATAGAGGATATGAAGTTATGTTCTCACAAAATTTCATTGAAATCGGTGATGGTCGAGCGCGGCACTTCTTTAAAATTGGTCCACTTGACATGGAATTCCCCTAAACCGAGATAGATGAAAATTCGGAAGACCAAAATATAAGAAAAAACGAGGAAAAAGTTAACTAATTTTTGGATGGAACCATGTGCAAAATTTTCGGTAGCTGACTCCTTATCACTACTCTGTCTTGTGTGCTGAACAGTACCCCAATGGTTAGCATAATAACCGTAGCGTATATTTGGCTGAAATTTTAAGTTTTTTTCCGTGAAAACTAATGCCCTTAAAATCCTAGTTGGGGGTATTTCGTCATTCTTGACTCGAAGTCTATCTAACTACCAAGTTTTATCGTCCAAATCGCTGGCGACACTGTACACTCTCATTGTTAGCTTAATTACGAATATCAGAAAACAACATATTTAATTCGGCAAGTATGAGAAAAGAAGTACTTCATTTACCTCTGAAGATTTTTCTATTATTTATTTCCGGAGATATGGCTTGGCGTTGGTCCAACTCAAAGAAAAAAGAACTGGGTACTTATTGGACGATGATATTTTACTTTCACACCACCGATTTGGACGAATTATTGTCATTTTTAGTCACCTAAAATTGCACAAGTTATTTTTATATCGTGTTATTTCTGCATGTATGCTATGTAAGATGTTAAGTCGAATTTTTATTCTTAAAAATGCACGAGGAAATATAGCATTGCCTCAAATGGAGAAAAAGGATCGCAGTGAATCCCAGTTTCTTGGAACTATTCTGCCCTTTTTTATTGTTAAATGTTATTTATTTCGTGCTATTTCGATTTCAGATTGTTTAATAGGGACAGTGACCTGTGGTTTCTCTCATAGTTTCGGATGCTGTGAAAATAGGTTCCAAGCCTCGAGCAGTCTACATTTTTCTGTTTTTTTGCAATATCTTAACAGGAAACACTAAGATCACATTGCTATATTTATGATTTATTTTTTGTTCGAATGCTCAAATTATTTTGTAATCCTATAAATTCTTGTTGTATATCTATCCTAGGAGGGTTCTCGGATAGCCAAGAGGCAAAGCGTTCGACTTCGGTGAAATTGGTCTCGGGTTCGATTTCCGGTGGGGACGTACCTGCGAAATGACCAAAATAGTCTAAGAACTTTTAACAATACTACCACTACTATCTTCGGAGAAGTGTCAATAAAACTGAAATCTCTAGTGTTTGTGTCTCTACTGCCAATCAGTTCCATCCTCTATTTAATTCCTATCTTCAGGTTAATTATTTCTTCTATCAATTTCTGCAAGCATTCCTACTGCCTAAAACTGGCATGATTTTTATAAAAACCCATTCAAATCACTTTATTTCATGTATTGATGCAATATTCGTATTATACACATCTCTGTAAATTAGAGAGTAAATTATCCGAACACAGTAGTTTTGTAGTAAACTGTAGTAAAGGTAAATTAAAGAGTGGTTTTTCTATGTTTGCACTTTGATTTTGTTTCCTTTATCCTTAAAGCTCAGCCATAAACTATACTTAAAACTTTTAAAAATTTCCAAAACTTCTGTTCAATTAATATCCTGTCTGAAGGATTAAGCACTGCACGTGGTAAGACATAGTTTGATGTATTTAATTTGATTGGTGCGATAAAGAGCAGTATTTGCCTGAAAAGTTACAGTATTTAACGATTCTTCTTTGTTTTTACTTGCAGTCAGTCTGGAGGGCGCCCGCACGCCGCAAGGGGCTTACAAGTTCAGCGGCTTCATGCTAGTGGTGGAGTCAGTGGGGGGCATGGGGCATGGCTCCGAGGAGGCCTACCTGAGTTCCTTCACCGGGGGCAGTTACTCCGACCACAGCCAGCCGTATTCGCCCCTCGGAACCTTCCAATTGTTCGGCGACGCGCTCACCAAATTCAGTGAGCGCTGCCCCAATCTGGTCACGCAGACCTCTTCGATCCCCAAGACCGAGATTCAAGTGGTGTGGACGGCACCCTCTGCGGGCAGTGGCTGCGTGGCCTTCAGGTGAGAGGCCCGCTTTTAGCTCTTATGAAGCAGCCGTTCATTTGCGATGGTCAGAAAGTAATGCCCTACATTATTTTTCTCAAAAACCATATACACTCTACAAAAATTAAATTTACACATATGAAAGAATTATGTTTTATCTACTTAATCTATTTTCCACATAATGGAATCTCCTTCAAGTTCTATTGCCTTCCTCGAGCGATTTTGATCCATATAGGATAGATGAAGTTTAAAAAAAAGTTTCTCCTTACTATATGTATCGTTGTTAAATGGAGAAATTCTTTTATTCGCTTGTATGAAAGTAATGTCGTTTTTTAAACAAATTGACAACCGAGCAATAATCTCCGTCTGACAAGGGACACACCAGATTTGTGGTTCACGAACTCCATGGAGACTTAAGGGTATATTTCTTGCTCTAAAATAGTATACTTGTGTCCGACCGTTCAACTCAATAGGTCTTTATTTATATAGGCAAATTCAGTATTTGAAAACCCGAGTCAGGCATCCACGACATACATGGCCATCACAGATCTCGAAATTTCCCATGTGTATATGTGTTTTCTCCCATCTTTTGACAAATGAAATATTTTTCCCCATTATATTTCATCTGTTTCAATTCCAGTCACTATTTACATTTTCAGTTAACACATATTCAGATATATATTATGTCGGAACTCAAATATCAATTATACATAAACGGATCTCAGCTATGTACTGGGTATAAATTTTGAAGTCTGAACCACAATCGTCGTTGATTTGGCCTATGCTCGCATGGGTACCAATGGGAAACCACGATGAAAGACGAAATTTCGGTTGTTTATCATCGGTTTCATTCTAGATGGCACCAAATTCCCGATTTTTCCCCGTAAGAATGCATTGTGCGGTTTTCAGAAATTTATTTCGAGTACAGTCCAGATTGTTAGAGGGTTGAGAATCGAGATATTGTCATAAGACACGCTCTATAACGTAAACGGTAAAGAGTTTCCTGTAAAAAAGTAACTTAATAAAGGCGACAGAAATGAATTCACTTTTTCTCGAATCTGTTGGGAAGCTTATATTCTAAAACTTTTAAGTAATTAAAACGATCTTTAATTAACACTGATGAGTCCAGTCAAGCCCTATTCTTTCGGTCACTCTTTCGGCGTGAAATTTGGAAGTCTGGGGCGAGGAATTGTCCTGCGAAGAAGTGTCCGTCCAATAATAAAAATCCAGTCCGTCGAGCAATTGTCCGAAGAGGAATTGTCCGCAAAGCAACTGTTCATGAGGAATTGTTCGCATACGCATTCTTTCATTACACGTTGAATATTAGAAATAAAGATAACGAATGTTATCGTTAATTGAGAACACTTGAGCCTTTTGTCCCGTCTCTCGCAGCGTTTTCAAAGGAGCAAAATATTTGCTGCGGAAAACCCACAATGAGAAAAAGCAAAATGGAGTTACAAGGATTGAGGAAATGGAGTTAATTATGAAGCTTACTGTTAAATTGGTTTCGGTTGCTTGATAGCCACCGTCTACATGGCAGCAACTTCATATATATATATATTTTTTATAATGATTTATCTTATTTTAAATTATTATGGGTAAGGAAAGATTTTTCAATAAAATGAAAGATTTAACTTTAAGTTCCAATGAGAGATTGTTTCGAATTCGGATGAATAATTCTTTTGAAACTATTACCGCTTTTGATCTTCATCTTTATTAAGGATCATATCTGTTTCATTTATTCTAATTTTCGGTATTTAGTTAGAGTTTTTGCGGTTCGTATTTTCCAAACAAGAAGTGAAATCTACTCTAAGCAACTTAATATCAATCCTATCTTAAAAATTAATTTATTCTCCAATTGAAATTGGAAAACATTCAGGGAAAGAACTTACCATATTACTTATTGAGTGGAAATTATGATCAATACAATGATTCCTCGATTTAAGTTAAATTACTAAAATCTATTAAATGATATATCATTCATGGTAGATAATTCATATACTCGCATTCGTTATTTCCGTTATAAATAATACAACACACGATAATTTTACACATTAACACCTTGAAACTTACGCAGTTAGTATGAAACACTGCAGTGTACAACCTAAAAAATACGGAAGAGGAGGCGATAGCCGTGAGGTCACACAGTAAAAAATACTTAAAACTAGATTTAATTTTATTTTGAAACGATTTTAAAGTTTGTGAATTGGTACGAGAATTTATCCAGGTAAAGCGTTTCATTCCCTTATTAACGAATGCGTATTTCGCTATATCTGTATTGATTTCCTTGAACTGTATGTAAACAAGTCTATGTCTTCAAAATGTAAGCAATTCATAATGATTAGAGTGTCTACAGAGTGATTTCGAATGGTGGTTTCTTCTCTGAATTTTAACACTTATAATAATAAATAATAGGATAATTTTGAATATTTATTGAAATGTTATTATTCTCTGATTTACTCCGTTGACGTACTTTAGCAGTAGCTTAAATGAATTTATCATTACGGATTATTCTACTCACTAACTATGAAAAACGTCATAGGCCGAATTTAAAATGGACTATTTTCTAGGTTCAAAGGGTTAAGCGGTTGTTCAGAAACATGCGGATCCAATATTGGCTAATATAATTTACAAATTTTGAAAGTGCTAATATAAAACAATAGCTAAGATCATTAAATAAGTTTAAAGTCACGTCAGTTTAGTCCACCCTACTTACGAATCCTAGCGGGAATTATTCGATCAAGATTTTTGTTTTCGTTTTCTCGGATTTCTCTGTTAATGTTCTTATCATTTCTGACCCAAATAGTTTTCTGCTGCTCAGGTTATTTTCATTTATGAGGTAATTTAGGTTTGGTAGTTTAGGTTATTTTAGAAGCGATAACCACTTTTGGGGAATAACAATATCTCGAAGAATATCAGTCGATACTTGGTGGGAAATCCTCATAATTTATTAAGAATTACGAAACAAAATTTGACTAACAATAAGTTCGCAAATTAGAAAACACATATCTGGCCAGATGATGAGGTTTTTAACTCGAAACAGTGTGTTTTTGCTAATTTGTGGACTTTGTCAAGTTTTGTTTTATAATCCGTAATAACAAAATCTCGTGTAGACTCCAGTTATTCCTCTACGGGAGAGAAGCGGGTTAAATGTTGTAGGATTGGGAAACAAATCGGGACAAGTTTGCTTTAGAAGGAATATATACCACCTGGAAGAGGTTGCTCCATTCTTGAGTATCCTTGTTGATTCAACCGTGATAAATTTACTGCGAAATATAAGCTTCTTGTATAATTTTATTCATATTAAATTAACCTGAAGAGATTCATCCTATGGCTATAAAGTTAGTATGTGTGAGTTTCGAAAGACCTGTGAAATATTGCCTCAAATTTAATGAAAGAGCGACGTTGCAGTTTTAAGAAGTACGTTTTCATTTGAACTCTCAACCCTCGGGTGGTAGCACACAACTTGTCATTACGTCCTTTCAATAACTTTTTCCATTACGTACCAAACTTCGTCTCTCCGTCCAAATCTGCATTCCGCCTCACGCAGAAGCCGTAAACAACAGAAGTATGGCGTTCATAACGACTCGGAGAAATGAAAGATGCCACTTCAAGAAAACGTAATCCATTTCATCATCCCCATTATCAACTTGCGTTTCGAGGCGTTTATTCTCAGGTGGCCTCGTTTGCTTTTCGACGAGGATTTACGCTATAACTCGGCCCTTCGAACCCCTCAGGTTTAGAAGGGCCTTCTAAGAATCGCCTATTTCCTTTTCCCTTGTTTTCTATTTCGATCTCAGAGGAAAAGATGCGAACCGACGGCATAACGGCCCTTGGGGTGTTTTTAAACATCTAATTCATCAACAGACGTCTTCCACCTTTTTCCTTACGCTTTAAAATCTTCCTAGTAAGTTTTTCGGCAGGGCCGGCTTAAGATGCGGGCGAGTTGGACGGTCGTCCAGGGCGCCGAGTTTTGGGGGTAGTCGATTTCGAACGCTCGTCGAAACTTCAGCAATTTCGATAAAAGGGACAATTAGAGGATGCAAGTCACAAAGGTTCTAATAAGTGATAATTTAATATAGACCGTAGTCGCTGAACAATCATAAACCCGTTTTAGGAAATTGTGAATTTAATTTCGAATTGAGTTCAACCAACCGCAACTTTTATTAATTGCCGACTGTTACGGTGTATATGCTTATAGTTAATCATATGTTTATTCGAAAGGATGGACAATATTTGATAACGTTCATAGAAAATATTAACACGTAAACTGTGTTAATATTGTCTGTGGGAGTAAAATTATGATTAAGCTGCACCAAATATCGCTGGAGTGAGTGAGTTTTTTATACGGTTTGTAAATCCATTTTTTAACTTTTGGTGGTGGAAATTCATGCAGTAGTAATTAAATTACTTCGCAAAATATTATCTATTAAGCTTTTTCCTTATTATTTTAAAACATTATCACTTGAGAGTAAAACAATCCTGAAAAATTAGATTATTTTGAATATTTACTCGTATTTAAAAAGGGCGCCTATATTCCTGGGACCGGCCCTGTCTCTTTGGAATATGTCCCATCATACATTTCGAGTCGCTTTTAAAGGGGCGGTTCCGCTCAGCGTTCCCATTTAACACGCCGGGCACAGACCCTGTTCCCTTACCGAACCCTGCCTCTCACCACCTTAGCTTAAAGCTGCAGTTTCTCTTCTCCTAGGGTCATTAAGGTTTTTTGTTTGATGTATGAGTCTTTTTGGGAAACCTTTTTGTCTACCGCACACCTTCCGGAAGAAAGGCGAAATGTTTTAATGCCATCGAGAGGCGATTTATAGCCCCCGAGGCGTTTATCGTTTTTCATCTTCCAGCTTCGGGGATTTTTTAAATAAAGACTCTCGGATAATTGAATTCGTTAGTTTAATTCGTTTAATCCTCTCTAACTATGCGGTTGCTTTCTTTCCAGCTGAGAGCTCGCTTCAAAAGGGAGTTTCGCTTTTCCGTTTCGCTCTTGTTTTTTCTCCGTTTTTTGCTTTTGCGAAACTTGTCTTAGTGTCGCGGATTTGAAAATAAAATCCGTTGGAACTTTCGAAGCATGAAAATATCCTCTTCCTTGAATTGATCTTTCGCGCTTCCTTTAATTTCGTTTCGCTTTTATTTTCGTCTTTGTTTACCAACTCTTCGCTAAATAATTTTGTTATTTATATCATTAATTAGCTTCCTCTTGCTACCAATGTTTGATGGTTGGGATTTATTTTATTTTTCTTTTGCTAGAAGACATAACAATCTTTAATTTATTTCGTATCTATCTTGTTTGTGGCTCTGTGCTAATACGAATGTTACTAAGTTATGAGTGATTCTGATTAATTATGTCATTCATCGTGGATGCCTTTCATAAGTATCAATTAAAGCTCAACAAAAGTTATTCATTTAGCCGCACTTTATTCCACTCTAATTCAGCAAAGAAAACAAAGCCAGACCACCTCATTCCTCATCAAGCGAAATAAACCACAGTTCCTTTCCAAAATTGCTCTAGTATGACAATTTTTATGTACATTTTTTATTTATCGTTTCAAATCTATTTTGTCGGGATTTTTCTCGAGATCAAGCTCTCTTCTCATATTTTTTATCTCCCATATGAAAAAATTGTCACTGTAAAAAAGCATTCTCCCCACTGCAGGAAAAATATTGCAGTATAAATGTCAATGAGCACTCACCGCTGAAGTTATCCAATTGTTACTCATTTTTCTTTTAATAACTTATTTCTTTTACTAATATTATACTGAACAATGGAATTCTTAGCTCATTAAATTAAGTCATCGTTAGGTTACGGTTCACAAAATATAAAATTTCCGATTAGCTTTCGAAGGCTACGTATTCCATTGAAATATTATTTTTTATTTTTATTACTTTACAATTTGTTGATTTAAAACACGTTTTGATACTTAAATAAAGTTCTTATTTTGTTTCCCAATTTCGTGAAATAAGGACCATAGACTTTTACGCTCTTCTAAATTATGCTGAAACATTTTTATAAATTTGCGAAAATCCATGTGGTTTCATGCACATCTAAGATCACGCACCATCTTTATCTATGCAGATTTTTCAGAGATGAAATGACTTTGAGAGAATACATATTAAATAACCGTCAAGTATAAGTAAATGAATGTGCAATTCGGTATGACTGTGAGAAGGTTTCCCATGATCGGTTTCCAGTCAGCTCCTTACGAAAATAGAATAATCATGGAGAATATTTAATTCCTACTGTTCACTTACACTTGTGCAGTATATACTCTGTACTGTAAACTGCATTACTTACTTAAATGTATAAGTCAAATATGATATATCTTCATTTTTAAAGTGGCTACTATTGCTTTTCTTGGTTCAAATAATGATATTTTTAATGTCAATAAAGACTTAGCGAAAAAGTCTTTTGGAAGCGTTGATTGTTAACTCCTAGCTTTCAGTTAAAAGCAACTTAGTGTGCTTGATAATTCACCGAGAATTGTATTAAATTCAGATCGTAATTTGAAAAACTTTGGCTTTTTGTCACCGACGTCGTGCATCTGCAATAATACATATTATTATTTAGATGGGCATTCAATATCGGCGTATATGCTTCAGTTTTTTTTCCTTTCATCTCTCGTTCATTTGCTCCTCTTAAGTAAATATCCATTTAAAGATTGCCTGATGAAATTAAATAAATATTAAGGATCGACGAATATTAATTCACTGAGCAACAGCCCTGCAGCTGAATCCTAAGGGATAACATATGAAAAATAGCTATATGACTGGGATTCGAACCCAGGTCTTCCTCTTTCCATATTCTAACCTCTTAACTACCATTCTGCATCTCTTCCACACTGTTTAGGATTGCTTTTGTTTTATACATTCCACACAATGTGGAAGCTACTCGCTTTACTCGCAAAAGCATTGCCAAACAGTGTGGAAGAGACGCGGTGTGGTAGTTCAGTGGTTAGAATACGGAAAATGGGAGACCTGGGTTCGAATCCCAGTCATGTTGCTATTTTTCACACCTATTATTCCTTAAATAAATATTTTTGGTAATTTCATGTCTAATCTTATCTCATCAAAGAATAGTCCCCATATTACGTTCATATTGGAATAGTCGACATTCCCTTGGCTTACTTTTCACTTCATTTCTCCTTAATATTACTGCAGTATTATCCGTCTTTATTTTTGAAGATCTTTAATGTATTCTGGTTGAGAATTTAGGATTGGGCTTATAAGTCACAATTTTCTTCCCAATGCTACCTTTTCCGATTTCCGTTTCTTATTTCGCACCGTCTCTGCGGGTCCGAATTGGAGTGGCCTTTAGTAAAGAATTCATGCGCCGAGGAACAATGATACACGGCTAGAATAGTAATTTTAGAGGCCCCGCCCCTCGGCAAGCTTCAACATTAGCGCTGGTCTGTGGCATAAATTAGGAGACACGACATTGCACTCTCACAACATGCTTTAATGAGTCCCAGCATTATTTGGGAGAATCTCACTGGTGGAGATGAAAAATCCCTCCACGCGTGATATTCATGCCGAATGAGTGCTTACTCGCGCGTATTCACAGTTTCGCTCTCAAAAATGTTCATACGAATATTGTTTGTATCTGCATATATGTACACCATTCCTCTCAGACCAATACCTCTTCTTCTACATAAATTTCCTGCAAGTCACCTTTTGAAAACCCCAAAATTTTGAGAACATTTTCACTAAAAAAAGGGAATGAATTTTTCGTTTCTGTGGTTATGGTCGTGAAAATATGTCTCAAGATCAAACCAAATGAGTATTCCCTCCAGTACATGCTTCTTGGCACAACTTCTTTTCCTAGAAGAGATACAGGACTCTCTATCTTGGATAAAGAGTGCATGGTTTTTGTTGGTGGGTTGCTGCTTTAATAAATGCATATTCTAATTTGGTCCTAAACACCAGTTATTAATTCTCGATCAGTCTCTCCTATACTAAGCTTTAAATTTTGCGGGCGCATAAGATTATGTACGAGTTTATTTCAAAGGAGAACTTATTTCTTTTTAAATCCTTCTCTAGTAGATTCCGCACACATTCGCTAATAATGAAGCGACAAATAAAATTTTCCTTGAGTAAATAGTTATTCCTTTGTCGCATTAGTTAATTAATTGACTTAATGTTTTCTTGAGAGTTCAATTAGTATTGTATTTATCTATTTTTTTATTCAAAGAGAAATTCTGCGTGTTTTATAAAATATAATATGTTTTACGATTTTATAAAAATTTTCTTCTTTACATAGTTAGTTTAGTGAATTTTAAATGAATCAGCGAATGAAAATTCTGTTTTTGTAGTTATATATTAATTTCTGTTGTGTTTTCCATTTCCCTTACGCCTCTGAACTATGCCTCTGATTTTTCTTTCATTTTCACCGGGAAAATGTGATTGCCATTAATCGGTTGTTGTAGTTCAAAGAAATGTACTGCTCCATAATGATATTTGCATGGTACTCATGCTTCACTTATTTTCCCTTGCGTTTGAGAGCTTTCTTATTGCAAATCTAAAATTATTTTTCTCTCGTAGGGCAACGGTGGTGGAAAACAGAGATGTTTGGTACATGGACGAAGGCTCTTTGACTGTGAAACTTTGCGAAGCCGTTCAAGAGAATCCAGACGAGCAGCCAGATGTGGTCGATCCATGTTGCGCCTGCGACGAAGCCAAATACGAGGTCAGCTCTCATTATATGTGCCAGTTTACAGCGCATATTACTTGTTTACTGGCGTTGATCGAAATGATTAAGGGTAATTGACTCATTTTGACAGTTTAGCTGTCGGTAGTAATCCGGAAAGTCCTAATTGGAAAATGTTGCAGGCCATTCTATTCTAGATACCACGTCTTTTGCGTGTAAAAGGTGGATTCTCCATTTTATACACTACCAGAGGGCTTTGAATGGGTTTGGTTGCTATGTTATCGTTTACCAACAAAAATATTTGATTTCATTTAATTACCATTAAGTTTTCCAATGAAACACGATGAGAACACAATAACTATCCCGAAACCAACCCAAACGAAGTGAAATAAATAAAACTTAGCGTACGGTGAATCGTTACATTTGCAGGCATTTTACCGAAATCCATGGTGATTATCTCACCTTTTAAGGCCTTCGGATATCCAAGTGGGTAACGCGTCCGTTTCAGGTTATTGCAGTCCCGGGTTCGATTCCCGGTGAATTACCACAGCTGTCGAAGAATTACCATAGCTGTCGAAGCACTTCAAAAATCACTATTACTACTATAATTGCATGTCTTAGTTCGAACCAGGAGCAAAAGTGCTTTCATCCTCTGAGAATACCAAAATAAAATTCTTAAAAAACAAAAAAAGAGTAGACTTTTTCCTTGAGATTGCGTCGTTGTCATCGATAAAAGTCTTCATTAATTTGTTTCACTGTTTAGTCTCTTTTCTATTAAAAATTGAAAAGCTGAACATGCGTTATTTTAGTATTACTTACTTCTTTAGAACGTTTATGGATCATTTAAAGTTATTTTATTTAGTACTTATTCTTTTAAAAGTTACTTTTTTATGTTTTTAATTGATTTGATGAGCTTTAAGAACTGCCGGTTTAATAATTGCTTTTCGTAGAGAAGTATTTCACGAAGCAACGAATTACATTAAACCCTGAAAGCCCTTCCTTTGAAGAAATCGACTTTTCAATTTTCAGGTGGTGTTTGAAGGTCTTTGGTCGAGACACACGCACCCGAAGAACTTCCCAACCAACAGTTGGCTGACCCGTTTCAGCGATGTCATAGGCGCATCTCACAGCGCAGATTACCGCTTCTGGGACTACGGAGAGATTGCCTCCGATGGCCTCAAGAATGTCGCCGAGAAAGGGTCCACGAGAATGCTTGAGTCGGAGCTGAAAGCTCAGGTAAAGACGTCCACCAGTGCTCGTAACCACTCACCTTTTTCGTTCTTCCTTTTTGTTAATTTCCGCAGCTCATCAAGAAGATTTGAATTAGAAAAAATTCCTACAATTCTATTCCCGGAAATTCAATTAATATTCCTTAATCTTTTTTACATTTTTGAATATCATACTGTTTTTCGTGTTCTTTGCTGCATCACTCACTTTTGCAGTGTATTTTTGAGTATCATTTATCAAATTGTTTGCTGAATTTATCATTTCATTTATTTTGCAAGAGCGAACATATCCGCACAATCATCAAGGCACGAGGCATAAGTTATCCAAATGTCACAGGGAAGACCTTCGCCGTGTTCAGAGTGGACAAGAAACACCATCTGATGTCTTTGGTCTCTATGCTAGGTGAGTGACATTCAATTAACTAAGTTCATCACAAGTATTGTTTACACATTTTTCTGCAACTTCACCAGCTAAGGTAACACTGGCGTATGCTGTCATGAAAGATGAAGAATACTGGACATGAAAAACTAGCGAAAGTTATCTTCCGACCTTAAGCAATGCCTCATAACAAATTATCGAAGGGTATTATTACCTATTATGCTATGAAGTATAGTCTTCTATAAGAAATGACCTAAGGTTTCAAATTATTCAGGAAGCATTCAATTCGGGAATACCGCAAAATGAATTCCGAGTTTCCTATTGGTAGACAAAAACTTGATGCGCCCTGGCGTCGAGCCAAGTTTCGATTGGAAATTAGTCTATCTAAAATATTAAACATCGCCACAATTTCCATCCACATGCCGAGTAATAGCTATCTATCCTTTTGGAAAGTACGGCAAAAATATTGCAATCCTATTTTTTATATTAAAAGTGTATTTTAAATAGACGGAATTTGAACTGTGGATCATTCCGGTTGATGTCCACTTAAAAAACGCTTCAGAAGCTCTTCCAGTAACTACCCCTTAAGTTTCAAGGCAACTTCATATTGGAAAGTACCTCAAAATAAGACCCGAGTTTCCTGTACATTTCACACGAAGGAATATTTAACCTGCCCTGGCATTAAACCATGTTCCAATTATAAGTGGCCAACGTTGAACATAAAATATAGTTATCAATCATATTCAAATGCAGAATTAGTTCACTGGCTTTTCGGAAAGAAACGTTAAAATGTCGCAATGCAAGTTAATAATAATTTACTATAATTGAGATAATTGGTTTGAGCGATCCTGGAAATTTTTGGATAAAACTGCTTATAATTAAATGTACGAAGGAATATTTTGTAAAATATAACGAAATATAATAATATGATAATGAAATCAACCTTTTTAAAACTTTTGTAATGTTCGATATTTAGCCATCAAATTTGTAAGTTAAAAGATTATAATTTTCTCACCTTTAATTCTCATTTTAAATTTCAAGCGTATTCTTATTTGATAACAGATAATCGATTTTGATTTACGCCCTCGTCAAACATGATGGGACTTAATGTAATTTGTATTGGGAGTCAACTATAACTGAACACGCAACCTATTCATACCTTAATTCTTTTATAAAAAGTAATCAGGATATAATTTGAAGACATATATAAGGAGAGCTATGTATCTTTTATCTTTAGATATTTTTCCTATTTCCATATATTTATTTTATTCGTATAATGCTGCCTGTAATGTGTTATACAAATACTGGAAAAAGGTTCAAAATGACAGAAGCAGCCTAGGAACCATGATTTCGACAATACTACTACTAATCCTTTTTCTGTTCAAAGTTTCAAAGTTCAAAGTTGGTTTAGCGTTGGCACGGCTGCATTTTGTGAGAAAAGCAATATCAGATGCACCTTTTCATGCTTTTTGAGTCCTTTTTGTTGTGTTTTTAAGTTTCCTATAAATTAGATTTATGGAAAGGAACTGCCTTTGTGCGGAAAGGCGTTCTCCAACGGAAAAGTATGAGGGAAAGCGGTACTTTGTGGAGAGCCTCTCTTCAAGGAGGGAGCTCGATTCTGGAGAGTGTTCATTGTTTTACGCTATACGATGTTTGGAGAAATATTCCCTGGCAACACACTCGAGAATAAAGTAGAAGGTGCCACATTTTATCAAGCGGTGGAACAGTCCGTAATCCAATCAGGAAATAGTTCAAGTTCAGGGTTTAACTCCCGATCTCGTCAAAGGTTTTCATTTCGTTTACCCTTTAAGGTACCAGATGAGGAGGAATGCCTATAATTTGCAGCCGAAAACAGGAAACGAAAAACAAAGAGGGAGCATAGCCAACTACATTTAACATCTATATTAGAGATCAATTCAAGTTTATGTTAGAATGATCGTGATTAGATTGATATTAGTAGGTTTGCATCCTATTCATATAATTATTTAATTTAATTACTTTTCTATTTTTATATTATTATTCACAATTATATTTTCACATATATATTCATCATTTTAAAATTTGTCGCATTCTTTTTGTAAAATGTTTTGTCAAAATCCTTCGTTTAAGAACCTAATCAGCCTAGAAGTTTTTCTTCTTAATTTTCCCTTATAGTATATATTAAACAAGAACTTTCTATATCTCCTTAATTTGTACAAAAATCCGTTCATTTCGAGAAAAGAGACATTTAACTCGCGTATAAGAAAACACTTATTTAAAACGGGTTTTATTTCCCCGCTGTCGCCTAGGATACATAAGGATAAATTCATGGCAGGTAATTAGTAGTAAGTCGTAAATTTATCAAAATATTGATTAATTACATTTCCAGAAATATTTTTCTCTCGCCTGTTTTGGTATTTTTTCCAACAGTTCCATCCCAATGTTCATAATTTAATATGTGGAGGTGTTGAAAGTGGAAAATTTCGAAACGCCCTTTCTGCCAAATGTGGGTGACGTTGATCTTTTTCCCTAATACGAATTGTGTTTGGTAATCGTTGATAAGTTAATAAAATTTCGTGTTTGGTGACTCTCCTCCGTAAATGGGAAATTTACGACGGAGCATCAGATAAGGTTTCTGTTCAGTTTTCTATGTAATCAGAGTTTAGTCTCAGTTATCTTAAAATATGCATAAGGAGACCATGTACTAATGCAAAGACTGATAATCTTCAAAACAAAATATTTGTATGTCTTGCTTACGTAACAAATATACTAATTTACTCGCAAACACATAGAGCGTTCTAAACATTCCCTGAATTAGCTATTGTTTTTCTCGAAGAGCTGTGATTGCGTCTCATAGTTCAGCGTATGTATAGAACCCTTGGGAATATTAATTTCTTTAGCTTATAGTACCCAAATTGAGCAAACATTAAAGAAAACTGTACAAAATTTCCAAAAAACAAAATTAAAATTTAACAAAAGCTCCGGCTCTTATTATAAGATTAAATATAACTCCTTCATCACCGTCATTGGGGATCCGCGTTTTGCTAAAGTTAGAATGGGTCCGCTAATGGCTATTTCATAAGGGTATCTCACCCAAAGGATGGGTAAAACGAGCTTTCCGCTCAGAGGGAGAATATTGTCCCTCTTCATAAAAGAAGGATATTGCATGCGCAAGTGGGCCGTTTTTGTTTGGGCGCTGGAAATAATCAGGCCATCGGCAAAGCGGTGGTCTGAGAGGAAATTGTATATAGATAGAGAGGGAGAAAGGCAATTTCATTCATATGCGAGCGTTTTTCTCCGAGGGTTCAATGGCATTCGTTGGAGGGCCATTTGCATAATTTACCCAACTTAGAGAGGGAAGCTGTAGATTATTTACGAATTACAGCCATGAGAATATTATAACATACCTTCGATGGTTGTAAATGCATAAAGGAAAGGTCAGAGGAGTAACCAAATCCGTTTATCCTTTGAAACACTCTCGATCGCTTCACATCAATTCAGGAAGGCGATACTCGATGATAGAAAGGAAGAAGAAGCTAATGTAAGGAATATCTAGTCAGTGAATAACTTTTCCAATATTCTATCGGATTATTACGAAAATGTTTCATTCAATCTTGCGCAGAGTTTTAGCCTTTAGTCCTCTGCTGTAAATAATGATATTAATGAGATTTTTATGGGAAATGTGGCATAGCGGACAAACTTGATGTATTTATGTCAATTCCCATGCCTAAGCTCATATCCGTTTCTTACATGTAATAAGTAAACTTAGGTTTAAATAATTTACGCTTAATAAAGTAAGTGTAAGAGAGGAAAATCAACGTGTTAATTCCTTTATAAATATCTGAGACAAATTCATAAGCATCTCAAAGAGAAATTTGAAACAGAAGGATGCGATAATCTGAAATGGGTCGATAATTTTCGATTGAATTCAAATTCGACAATCCAATTAATATTAGTTATTAGACAGAGAAAAGGCATAGGTGATGAATAAAATTTCCCTATATTTACAATACTTTCGAAATGATAGAAAGTTAAAATAGATAACTTAACGATGTTTCACGATAATATCACGATATCATACAATATTGAAGAAGGCATGAAGGTAGAATGGCAATTGGAACTCTGCACTTACCTCATTGATAAGTGAAATATGCGAAAAATATGTGAAACATTGAGACTGTGAACTAAGAATTCGCCATAAGGAGGCGAAAATATTTGAGATTAGGGAAGTAAATATTGTTTTTCTATGGTCGAGAAAATATCATGTACGCTATAAATGCAATGGTGTCGGCCTTAACTTGGTGGTATTCCATAGCAAAAAGCAATTGCAAAGAATTCAATTTATTTATACAAAACCACAAAGTATGTCTTTAGATATTTTTCCTATTTCCATATATTTATTTTATTCGTATAATGCTGCCTGTAATGTGTTATACAAATACTGGAAAAAGGTTCAAAATGACAGAAGCAGCCTAGGAACCATGATTTCGACAATACTACTACTAATCCTTTTTCTGTTCAAAGTTTCAAAGTTCAAAGTTGGTTTAGCGTTGGCACGGCTGCATTTTGTGAGAAAAGCAATATCAGATGCACCTTTTCATGCTTTTTGAGTCCTTTTTGTTGTGTTTTTAAGTTTCCTATAAATTAGATTTATGGAAAGGAACTGCCTTTGTGCGGAAAGGCGTTCTCCAACGGAAAAGTATGAGGGAAAGCGGTACTTTGTGGAGAGCCTCTCTTCAAGGAGGGAGCTCGATTCTGGAGAGTGTTCATTGTTTTACGCTATACGATGTTTGGAGAAATATTCCCTGGCAACACACTCGAGAATAAAGTAGAAGGTGCCACATTTTATCAAGCGGTGGAACAGTCCGTAATCCAATCAGGAAATAGTTCAAGTTCAGGGTTTAACTCCCGATCTCGTCAAAGGTTTTCATTTCGTTTACCCTTTAAGGTACCAGATGAGGAGGAATGCCTATAATTTGCAGCCGAAAACAGGAAACGAAAAACAAAGAGGGAGCATAGCCAACTACATTTAACATCTATATTAGAGATCAATTCAAGTTTATGTTAGAATGATCGTGATTAGATTGATATTAGTAGGTTTGCATCCTATTCATATAATTATTTAANATACAAAACCACAAAGTATGTTAAACATACGACCCGGGTTTCGATGCGTTGCATCATCTTCAGGTTTTTTTTTTTTTTTTTAAAGCCCTTACATGTTCCTTTGTTCTATCTTTGAATTTTCTCCCTGTTTGGCCCCCATAGATGCTGTTACTGTTAAATTTGTGGTTTTGTATAAATAAATTGAATTATTTGCAATTGCTTTTTGCATGTACGCTATAATTGTGTACATTTTTCTGACAGTTGGCAATTGGAAATTATAATTGGTTTGAAAATAAATGTAAATAATTGAGTCCCCTGTTTACTTATATTAATCATTTCTTCATGAAATTATTGAAATGAGCAATGGCAGTGCATGTCCCCTGAGCCATCAAATAACTGTTATGGACATTCGGAAACGATTTTTATTCATACTCTTTAGGCTCTAATTAAAAAGGTGTGAATAGGAGATTTTGATTTTTTTATCAAGCGACGATCGAAAGTTCTTGGAAGAATAACCGACAAAGGAGTGTAATCCTGCTTCAGAAGTAAATTGCATCTGAGAAACACGCTCATATTGTTTTTACCTCGTTTTTTGATATTGGTTAGAGTTTGTTTTATAAATTCATTTTCATACGTACAGACGCTTTGAAATTATTCTGGACGTTAATCAATGAATAAATGATTTTATCGAAAAGGGCGCGAGTTTTTTCGACGTTCAGGACAATAATTCTTATTTTTTATTCGTACATGCAATTTGAAGAGCCAATTCTTTCCTGCTTTTGTCGGATGTATTCACGACAAAGATTGCTCTACCACCGAATTTTATAAAACTCAGTGCTCTACCATATATATCCGAGGCGACAACTCCCCTTTACAGTCTGTATTCTGACTCCTCAAAACATTGGCGATACCCGAGTTATTGTGATGTAGAAAATGTTGTGTATTTAATGTATTTTTTATCTGGAGGTGTCGGTTGGATAATGCGAAAACTCGGTGTGTTTTAATGCCCATGATGCGGCACAATACAACTCCTTACATCAGGACAGTACAGTACGGAATAACACAGCAGTATAACAAGGGATGAGATAGCATGAGAAAAATTTCCTCGTTTTAAAAATCCATCTTTTATAATTCAGAGAAATTATATTAACTGATATGTCAGACTATAATCAGCTAGCGATTACATATTTTAATTCGATTCTTAATTTTTAAAAAGAATTGATTAAGTGTACGACGCCGATCAATCGAACCAATAGTTCTGCTTTTAATTAGTAAGACGCTAAGTGGCAATTGATGTTCATTCGAACAGATGGTATTTAGCAGCACATACATTTGGGTATTTGCTTTGCTACTATGGAAGTAATCCTGCCGAAAAATAGACTTTTTATAATCTGAGATTGCCTCGGAATAGCTATATAAATACTTAATGAAATCAACCATCGATAATAAGGAACTATATTTTCTGCCCTTAGACCCCTCTCCAGACTGGATAGTAGGAGTGTCTGGGCTGGAGCTGTGCCTTAGGAACTGCAGCTGGGTGGAATCTCTCAAGTTTAATCTCTATCCATGGGACGCTGGCACGGACGATGGAATTACGTATTTGGTGAGTGTTTGCTTTCACATTCCTATGACAGAGCAGAACAGGAATCTTCCTAATTGACTCTGATTGCGTGGGCAGGATGATCTCTTTCACGAGATATCGCTCCTCTCTCAGTATCCAATCGAAGGCTAATTGTGCTTCCAATTGATCACCCAACCGAATCACGGGAAGACATTTTATTTCAGCAGAACATGATTACAAAGAAGCTCTGTTTCTTACAATCTCCCAAAGTAAGTTAGAATTTTAATCTAAATGATGTTTTCCTATTATTTATATAAAGTAAAGGTATTAGCATTTATATTCATATGACTCTCGCCTAATTACTCTTGCTCAAAATCTTATTTCTTGCATAATAATTTATATTTACTTAGATAAATTTAGTATGAAAACAATGTACGGGACAATATTAACCCATTGAGATCGGGTAGAAAATTTAATACTTTTTTCTGAAGCTGAATCTAATTTTTCTGTTTTCTTGTAGTTTTTGATACTTAATAGCGAATAATGACAAAGAAAAATGTTAACAAAAAATTTGAATAATTAAGATAATGATTTAAAAATGGGCCGCCGATCGGCGGCCTCCGCTCCCGAGTACAGTTTAATTTGTGTAAAGCAGGCTACCCTGCATTGCAATTTTTCTTTTCGCGGAACGCTTTTCGTAAAATTGTATCGACGTTAAATTTGCTTATATTTTTAGGAATATTTAGATAGATTCTTTCACAGAATGAAGAAGTTGATCTACTTCATATTTTATGTGCATGATATTTTAGTCCCTTTTTGGATGCATTAGGTTATCTTTAGATTTGACACAAAAAATATTTCGAGTTTTACTTCGACACAGGAGAAAAGTTTTGTGTGTCAGAAGCTGGATTTGAGGAAAATGGGTCCTAGAGATGCAAAAGCCAATTTAGTGGGGATGCCTTGTTCAACGCTGCTAAGGCTTAGTTTGCTATTCAAGTTTTTATGACTCTCAAACCAAAGCCTTGCGTCCTTAGGCATCCTGTAAAGATGAACACGTGTTTGGGATTCGACTCGAGTGGTTTCCTTTTTCGATGAGTATTTGCAGGGAAACCATCTGCGTTCGCCACGTCTTCTTTACTGTAACTTTCTTTAATTCACAAAAACAATGGAAAGAATTCACAAAATTCAACAGGACGAGGAACTCTTCGATTAAAAATATGAAATAGCTGTAACAATTAATTTCTTTCAAGTGCAATGTAAGAAAAAAGTCTGAAACGGAGAAGTTCAATCTTGCATTTAAATAATCCCCTGTATATTACGTTTTTAAGATAATAATGAAAGCAATCTTAAATGTATCCAATTGATTAATAAATAGGAAATGTATGTATTTGCAGTCTTCCTACCGACAACGCGCTTTCTTGTGAAAATAGCTGTATATTTAGTCCGTTTGTTGGAGGGCACGTTGAGAATAATGGAAACAGATTTCAAATGTAAATGCAATTTGTTATTGGTTCATTAGAAATGTATATATCAGTAGCGCGATGAAGAGGGGGGGTTTCAGGAATAAAACCCCTCACAAGAGGCTTAAATTATTTAAGAAGTATATCACAATCTAGATCCCCAACCTCAAAAAGATCAATTATTTTGCTACATAACCGCGTAAATCTCCTCTTTCTCTATTCAGTTAATGTTTTTGAAGGGAATTTTTGTAACATATCCTGTAAGATGTGCATGATTATCCCGGCCGCTGTAAGTTAGGCATGTTTTCGTTCTCTCAACTGTCCCGAACTTTAGATATACCCAGAATGCGCTACTGATGTACATTAATAGTGCATATAGTTCTCGACTGGAATAAATGAATGTTATGAATACGTCTGTGTTCAACGCTGCCGCTAAGATCGGGGGAGAAGAACATTCCAGCTGTATGCTACAGCTTTCTATGAAAAGCCTGCAATTGGGATCACATCGTGGCTTCAGGAGACTTTTAAATACTTGTTGCTTTTCATACAAAATATAACAAATAAATTCTATAGTATTAGGCCGGACTTCGTGGAAATCCATAATGAGAATTAAAGAAGGCACTTCGTAGTTTCCACACTAAATGTTTTATTTAAAAACGACCGGTTTCGGCTAACGCCATCATCAGGTAAGGGAACAGAAAAACAAGCACAAATATATATATCAAAGCATTTTTGAGGGGAGGGTAAGGAGGGGGAAGGGTTATGAAAAGTGTACTCCCTTTCCTTTTCCTACGATCCCAAACCAAAATGGGTTAAACTCCCATTTCTAGGAAATATTTCTTACAAATTAGCCAACCTC
This sequence comes from Ladona fulva, assembly GCA_000376725.2. Taxonomy (NCBI): domain Eukaryota; kingdom Metazoa; phylum Arthropoda; class Insecta; order Odonata; family Libellulidae; genus Ladona; species Ladona fulva. The sequence goes on along the minus strand of KZ308558.1, from coordinate 380,914 downwards.
CTTCCCAAGAAACTTAAAGCAGGATTTTACAATCCATCATGTTTGCGGCACTCCTTATCGCAACCTAAGGACAAAAGGGACCCTATGATAAGGGAGCAAGAGCACCTGCGGAGCTACCGCCTTCAAAATCCCAACTCCTCAGCTGAGTTACCTCTACAGCTTATTGTTATCGCGTATTGTTCGCGGAAAGAATGAGTCCCTAAAACGACTTCTCTTCGCATCTGTTTCTCTTACGCTGATTGTACACCAAAGTAGCATAAGGGGGTCGCATAATACCGATTACGTCTTCCACAATATGTACCTTCTCTGAATTTATCAAGCCATCGCAGCTTAATCTCCTTTCTTTCAAAGATTTACTACTTGCGTCTTAGATCATGTTTGTAACGATTGCTTTTTTATCGCAGCGTTTTTTAAGAAATCTTTTCACCTTGTACTTTGAACCTTCTTGAGTTTGCCATTACGCGTTTCCACTGGGTTACATATAATCGCCGCATATTCCATATGGAGGCTGTGCAAGGTGAAATAACATCGTTCTCTAACATTTCATCGCATCTACCTACATGTTTTGGTAGTGAAATGCTAACTTCATCTCTTGATATTTCTCTATACGTTACCGAGTCATCCGCAAATACCCTCACACTGCTATCAATCTCGTTGCTTCATTGATATGGGTCCGATTACGCTGCCTTGAGGTACGCCTGAAGTGACTGACTTTATCCGAGCGCCGTCAAGTGCTACCTGCTGATTTCTTTCGTAGAGGAAATCCTCGATCCAGCCAATCACTTAATTAATACCTGCTAATTTGTAAACTAATTTGTAGTGAGGGGCTTCGTCGAATGCTTTCTTCTAACCACGGAAAATGCGTCCACTAGCTTTCAACTTTAAGCAGACTTTGAGATATCGTGGACGAATAGTGCAAGTTGAGTATCGTATGATCGGGCATTTCTAAATCCGTGTTGGTTTTTACTGAGGAACGATTACTATCTAAGAACTTCATAAGTGAGCTACGCTTTATTGCTTTGCCGGACAGCGAAGTTAATGAGATGGCTCTATAATTTGCTGGGTTCTCTTTTAATCCGCTTTTAGAAAGAAAAATGAAGTCTTGCGTTTTGCTAATAACATAAAACTTTTATGAATGAAACTTTACTGAAAATATTACTGTTTTTAGTATACTTCTATGGAAAATAAATAAAATATGTTGAATATTCTCTACGTTTATAGCATCGTTAATAGTAACAGTAGAGTCTCATTTGAAAGTTGTTCGTTATGAGCGAAATACCAGAGTTTCGATTAGGAAATAAAAACACAATCTGACTCCGTCCGTCCACAGAAGATATATTTGATAAAAACAAGACCGGTTTCGAGGGTACTACCTCATTGTCAGGCTAATGACGGAGTCAGATTGTGTTTTTATTTACTAATCATGGAGAATTTCCACCAGATATCGCCAGAATTGATTCATTATAAACAGAGTTTCGTTTCCAAAGTAATATTAGCATTGAATGCAGCAAATAATTCTTTAGAAAAACAATGGGAAAAACGTTTAGTTTTCCGCATCCGCATGCTGGGAAAGTGGTTGTGGATTAGCCGTAATACTGAGTTTTTGCAGTCGGTAGGAAGGGTCAGGAGGGCACTTGTCCAGAAAGGATAAAAAAGTATGTTCAGTTCTGTTTTTGCTCTTACTCCTAGCTGCGTCATCTCATACACGGCATTCGTTCGTTTGCGTAGGAAAGTCTCCGTTGTGTATTCACGACAACTGACGTGAATTAAAATTAGTTAGTTTTTAAGGGGTTATTATTCGATTGTCGTGATGCTCGTAAGTGCAGATGTTGGTGGCACTGGGTACTGTAATGAACTCGGTTGTGAATGAAGATAAAATTAACAACGCCACACATTTAGATCTGAGTTAAACTAATGGGTAATTACTGAAGAATGAATGGAAACTGAACGGGCAAATGGAAGAAATTTCCTTTACGCAGTAGTTACCTGTTCAATGATAACCATTCATTGCATACGTTATGATCCTTTATGGTGTGCGTTGAAACTTATGTAATCAAAACAAGGGCAATGAATACCGAAGTAAATTTTTATTGAAGGAATATTGCCATAATAGCTGAAAAATGTTATATCTAGGATATTATCGGATCTAATAGTACTTTTATGTGCAAAATTAACGCGACATTAATCATTACAGATGCATTATGGAATCTCTTCTCTATAAATATTCTAAATCATTTTGATACTTAGATGATTAAATATTACAACAAAATATTAAATTCAAAACATTTTAACTGAATCCTAATATTCCAATTTACATTAAAAGGTCCCACACTTAATTGCATTTTACCTTCGAATAAACAGTATAGGAAACCCTTTGATGGTCTATAAATAAAAATTCAGGATATTTTCTATTACATTATCTGTAACCCTATGTAAAGAAAGCAAAATAACTGTGTTTATTAGAGAGAAACGAAAAGAATGCCGTATATGGACTAAGCAATGCGGTAAATGCCACTCAGAAATAAATCTAGCGTTTCTTTTACAGCATCGAGCTAAAATGGGCATAAACAGACAATCGTCGAATATGCTGAGTCATTGAGCAATCGAACTAATGTTGTACTAAATAACTTTTCTCGGCGAATAGTTCCATCCGTATCATATACTTTTGCGTTCATTAATCTTCATTTGTCACCCTTGATTACGGCCGAAGGATGAATCCAAGAGACGTCAATACACTTGGAATATCGCGATAAAGCACCGAAATCTCTCCTTTCGCCATCTTAAGGATCAAAATGTCTCCTTTCAAAGACGAGCACTTCTTCAAAGGAGGTATTAATTATTTCAAAGGAGAGAAACACTATCGTTATCGGCGTTTGAAGCACCATCTGTTGAGTGGAAAGCGGAAACTCCGACAAAGAAGGGTTTCGGTTGGAGTCCGCATTCTTTTAACGTCCGCCATTTTCTCCCTTTGAAAATTACCCCTTGGACTCGAGGGCCAGGGGTAAACACTTGAAGCGATACGATACCACTCTAAAAGGGAAACTCTCTCTATTCCTATCACCTTTTCATTTCTTTGGTGAGACGAAACAGTTAAAAAATAAATATTATAATATAATAATATATAATATAATAATAATATTATTACATTATAATAATAATATTAATCGTACTTTTGCTTGAGATAACACGCAAAAGAGCTAATTTTGCAGGTATAAAAGTGTTGGGAACTTGAAACTAACGCTTCCTGAATTATCTTCTTGGAAGTTATTGTCAGTCCTTTGACTTTGTGGCATCTTAATGATAATCTTAATTTATCTTATGTCCAAAATTTCGCAATGTTAAGATATTCGCAGGTCAAGATAATTAAATCTAATTTGCAAATTTTTAAAATTCCACGTAAAAGATGTCTTTTAATGATGAAATTATAATTTTCCGAGAATAATCACCTAATAATCCCTTTCTGTACATAAAATGACGCATTAGTGGCTATGGGGTATTCACCAATGCGTTCCAACGAAATGAATCTTCTTGTATTTTGGAATTGATAATTATACGAAATTACTGTCCCTCATTTCGTTTCCATATTTATTCAAATGAAGAGGGAATTTTCCACAGGAAAAAAACAATAATGATGCATTCGAGTTATCATTATTATATCATCAGTTATTATTAAGAATTATATAATAATCTCGGTTGATATTTTCTTAAGGTAAAAATATGAATATTAAATAACTTTCATTATAGAAATTGATTTCTTGAATTTTAATTGAATGCTATAAATATCCGATACAAAACAGCTGTTTAGATTTCATATACACTATTTCCATTTTTTCAAGTGTCCCAAGATTCACCATCATGTCCAACAATCTTTTGTAAGGAATCAGTAAGAATTTTTCAAAAAAATCTTTCGTCTAACATTATTTTATATCTCCATGTTTATTGCAAACACTTTATATTTGTGCATTCGGTAGGATGTTGAACCATTTAGCTTCCTCTATATTTTTCCCATATTCATCATAAAACTCTGTTTATTACTAAAAATATGTCCTGGTGCTTTGAAGAAATTACGACTTTACCATAGCATATAATAGTTTTTAAGTTGGTATTTAAGGTTACGAAATTAGCCCTCGTTTCTCACACATTTCTAAGTGGGCTTATTTCTGGTGTGAATACATTTTCTAAGACTTCACTTTGTAGCCAATGTACTGCTTTGATTTTTTTCTGATCTATTCCCACAGTGTTTCAAATTCATTACTTTCTTTTAGGTTTTATTGGCATGGGTGAAATCAAAGATGACTTTTATTAAAATCTCTTTTATTTATGAATAAAAGAGACTTCTTAGTCCCACACTTGGCCGCATAAACTCATTATTAGATATTTATTTAGTGATTCTCTCTTTTTCTCTCGAAAATAAAAGTCGTTTTTCCAAGGAGAAATCGTTACCTCCATCACATTACTGTTACTTTTTCAATTCTTTCGTTTTTACTCACATTGGATTTGGGTGAGGTTCACGATTTCGTTATCCGCTTGTTTAAAAAAAATCTTTTCACACTCCTTAGCTTGTCTCTCACGCGCGCTTTGGTTGTCACACAAATAATTATATATAAGCAACTTGAGTGAAGATTCTTTCCCCTCGAGCCCCGCCTGCGCGAGGCGACCCGGAGCACATTTCGTGTGCCAGGCTGCAGCCATTCACGGCGCAGAGTTCCCACACACTCCTTACGGTTTCAGCTGCCGAATGCGGTTTCTTCTTTCCCCACCGCACTCAGATGTGCTCTCCTGTAGCAGTTAATCTGAGATTCGGATGCGTGAGGAGTTGGCTTTAATAAAGCCTGCGAGAGGGATTCCTCGAATAACTCCGCGAGTTGTTCTTGTGAAGGATAAAATGCCTGTCGGAGGGACAGGAAGGATATTTTTGAGCAGTTTGGATAAAGAGATGCAAGGAATTTGAATATATGGCGTATTAGGGAAATGTTTGGCATTCACGATGTCTTTGAATCTCGTCATCTGCTTCTTCTCGGATGCTTGAACCAGAATTAACATCTTTAAAATCTTAATCTCTGTTATTTCTGTCATTACAGCCTAGATTAGTTAGCCATAAAACTCATTAAATTGTTTTGTACGAATATTTATCTTATTTTTATTTATTTTTTACAAAATTCTGCTCAATTCTTATTTCATCTATAAGGAAAAAGAAATCGGCTGTGTCAATACATTAGAGTTTGAGAAAAGCTCCAAAAACCAGTAGTTTGCTAGCGAACTCACCTCAGGAAATTCCAACTAACGGGGGTGAGAGTCCTCCGTGGTTGCGCTTTACATTTATTGTTCTTAATCAAGAGAATGTCAAGAGAACAATACTTGCAATTACGACCACGGAGAGCCCTATCCCCCGTTGGCTGGAATTTCCTAACGGTTATCGGCTTGCAAATTACGGATTTTGGAGCTTCGCTCAAACTCTAACGAATCTTATTTAAAAAAGATTAAGGAAAGGTAAATTACTAAGCTCGGAAGAGCTTAACAAGATAGCATAGAATAAGAGATAGATAGAGTAAGAGACCGGGACTTAAACCCAGGGCTTTCTATGTTCGAGCCCCTGTCATGTCGCCATTTTTCACTTCTGCTATTCCTTGGGATTCATCCGCACGGCTCTTAGTTATTTACTTTCTTTAGTCCTTGAATTTTTTAAGTTTCCTTGTCACCTACATCAAAGAATTCTACATGAAAGAAAAATATGTCTGTATTAAGAATAAAATTTAAAAACACAAAACACTTTCCCCAGTGCATTTCCTAAAATAACATTTCCGAGAAAAAAACAGTGACTAAGCGCTAAATGTGCAGGAAAGCACTTCGGTTTTTGGATGTTCACAAGTGTACTTGGTTGAATTTAGAAGCTCTTTCGGGATGAAGAGATTAGGCACGAACCAGCAGAAGAAACTCGAGTCTTTCGAAATGTCTCGTCCAAGTAGTCACTAGGCTATTCGTTAAGTGCAAATCTCTCGAGAATATTATTTCTGACTCAAGACAAGTAGTTTAGCAGACACTTGAGTGGTTTATACCTTTATGGTCTTTAATTTGAAATTCTCACCGAAAAATTCAGTGAACATTCGCGGATTGTAAAACTACCTAACCAAAAGTCCTGCACGCATAAAAAACAGCAATTTAATTCTTTGGTTGTTTAAAATTTTACTATCTCACGTAAGTTAATTCAGGAAATACAATGATGATCAAACTATTCTGAAATGAAATAGATTATAAGAAAAATAGTATTCTGTAATTCTGCCGTGCAAAACATAAACTGTATTACAACTGATGAAATGAATTCAACTATCATCAGTTTAAAAAATCAAGAAATACAATTAAATTGGTTATGTTCTACTTCATAATATAAATACAACTAACTCTAAGTTCTTTACAAATAGCATCCAGAATTTTAAAGGTGTCCAACATCGGTCACCATGGGACATTTCCTCTCATCTTAGAGAGAATAGCATCTTTCTCGGATAATATTCCGTCTTTCTCCAATTAAATGCGCTGCTTTGGCTGATTTTAAATGTGTTCCTCATCATTGTTTGTAATGAATTCTCATATCACATGCTATACTCGCGCTCGTCTTCTAAGTTGAGATTTCGTTCAGATTTCGTAAAATATCAATTTAATTTGATGAATCGTACGCATTTGATGTTTGGAAACGATTTTGCTAAAACTGATTTGCTTGACTGTGATTAGAATCATTAATACTCGTTCTTAGATCATAAACATTTTAAGCATTCAAAAGTTAAGAGCGTTTTCATCTGTACAACATCAAATATATGACATCAAATGTGTCATCTAAGAATTAAATTTTCCCACGTAATCATGTAAATCAGAAATCACAGTTTTAAGCATCCCAGAGGACTTAATCTGCTTTCGTTAATGCCTCTCCCTGAAAAGTTTGCATAGATTGTCCTTAAGCCTTTGTGTGAAAGAGTGTAAAACCAATTATTTTCTTAAGAAGAACATGCTCTTCTAAGAAACCTTTCTCTTTTATCTTTCATGCTTTTATTGAAATACAGGGTTTCGACTTCTCGTGACTGAATCACTAAATGCAGAGATATTGGCTGTGACAGAATTATTAAGAAATAACGGGAGCATTCTTTTAAAATAAATAGAAAATTAAATTTGCAAAATAGGTTTATTCGGATCCAAAGATTCAAGACATTTAGAGCAGTTAGAATTCTGAAATATTAGGTAAATGCGAGTGTTGAATTCATAAACGAACACCTCTTTCCGTGGTCACCCCTCCTTTATTCTCCAACATCATATATATGTGGTTAAGAGGCCTGAATTCCACCCAAATAAAGACGCCGTTTATTACAGTAGTTGCTATTGTTCTTTCTCTTCATTTCCGCTGGAATGTGTTCGCTTTTTCAGGAAACGGAATGGACTAGACTCTGTTTAAAATTACCCTAACCCATGCGATTCTTGATTTTCCCGTATAACTGAGAAATGTATGCTCAGTGTGACAAGTTTGTAGTAGGATTGCTTTTTGTGCAATGTTGATTCCTCTCCAAACCAAGCACCTCAACAGCCCTTCTGCAGAATTTCCCAAAAGCATAACGTGAACGTCCGTGAATTTTAAGATACTTTTCATCTGCCATGCAACCTCTTCGTTTTTGCCCCTTTTTTCCATCTCGGATGTTATGGGATTGAGACACTGCTATGCCCATGATTCTTGCATATTTGTTGGTTGGCATATTGGTTGTTATGTAAATAATAATTGCAATGTGCAAATAATAACTTCTGCAGTTACTATTCTTGACTATTCGTTAGACTTATCATGTTACGGAAAACATAACATTTTAACATTCCTAATTATTCCAGCCCCACTTTCTTTTGCTCCGAACACTTTCCGTAACTCTTATGCGCGTCGAAAATTTATATTTAATTACTCCGTAATTAATAGCACTGTGTCAGTATTACCGCACGTGTCTCCAAATTTTTACGGCGTAAGATCATGCAATTGATCGTACAATTGATGATAAAATCATTTTCCTTCGCTCTCCTCTTCCTTCTATGTATTCAATCGCTCAAATGCAAGCGCATGAGTTGAGCATGGAATCGCCATGGAGATCGAAAAAGCAAACGAGCAATTTACGCAATAGCGTTTTTCGCAGTTCAGCAATAATCCGCCTTAACACCTTCAAAATGTTATTGAATACCAGAGAATGATTTCCATACATTTGACACAAAGTATCCTCTGACAGTAGCTTCTTAAATTTTATCCATTGACGCAGCGAAAACATAATTTCCTACTCATTAGTAGAGTCCATTGTTTCTCATTTATTAAATGGCATTCCACGAAGTAAGCTCCAATCATATTGAGTACTGTTTCAGTTGATTCATTGATCTTTAGTTACATCTTTATTCCGGCACTAGTTATTTAATTATTCAAACTAAGAAAGTCCGACGATTAAACAGTTGAAAATGTTTAAAATAGAGTTACTTAAGGAACCGAGACTTTCAAATAATACTCGATTTGTATCTTGATTTTATCTTGAAATAATAAATCGTCCTTCAAACATAGTTGCTGAGATCTTTCGACTTGTTAAAGATAACCCTTATTTAATAAAATTTGCCTGTGTTATCTTTACGTAGGTTTCTGTTATGCAATAACATTTATTATCAATTGAAATCATGGAAGGGTGAATTCCGTTGTTGATAAACACTATTACAGAAAATGGTATTACAGAACATGAAAGTACAAGATGACAGATTACAGAATAAAAGTGCTCTTAAATTAGTAGATAAATAACCATAGTTTTATTCACATCGTCTATGAGAAAGGAAAGAAATTGGTTCGGAAGAGTATAAAAAGTGCCTTTTCTGCTCCATTTATTGCAGATTATTATTGAGTACTTTCAAGTCACTTGAAAGAATTCAACAAAGTTTAATTTTGAGACTTTTAATCATGTTTAATCACAAGATGATGACATTAGTAATGAGAACAGAGTGCGAATACTCTGTAATCCTCAATTACGGTACTTTTGCTTTGAGAGATCTGTGATACAGAATAATATCAATGAGTATATCAAAATAATATGCGAGGGTAAATAACTGAAAATTTCAATCCATTCAATTATACACAACGCGCAAGTGTTGAGTTTTAGTCAATTTCGTCCCAAAAGAAGTTAATGCAAGACTTTGATACTCACATGAAAATGTAAAGATGTTGAGTTTAACGATACCTTATAAAGAATCTCATGTCTTCATTCAGAGCCAATGAGGATGAAAGTAGAGATTCGTATGTCCGAATTCGGAGTGAAAAATGCAGGCGAAGGATTAAAGGTGGGAAAGGAGGCAGAGAGAAGGGAATTGGAAGGGAAGAAAGGAAAATTGGATCGGAGGAAAAGGTTATTCACAAGAAGAGCAAATGTATAATTGAAATTAAAGAAGGGTGAAAAAATCTGGTGCTAGCAGTTGATCCAGATTCTAACAAAAATTTGGTCATCACCTCTCCTACCGAGAACGAAAAGATTATTGAAGTTTTTGTACTGTTTGTTGGTTTTTTATGTTGTTAGTTGCTCATGTGCGGTGATAGACGAGTCGTTACAGCTCTTTCGATGGGAAGGATTTTAAATGTGTGGACGTTTTGAAGTTTTTGTGAGAGGTGAAGTATACAATATCCTGAATTCCGGGAGGGGTTTTCATTCCTAGAAACTCGGATAAGTTTTTCTTAATAACTACTTCATATTTGTACAGTGCATTTGAGAAATGACCATTCATGAGTTTTCCGAACTTACATTCGACTGCATTTAATCACTCCTTCTCATGCATTTCTCATACATGTTTGAATATGGAAACCCCTCGCTCTGGGAAACAAATTTGGGTTTGTTGAACTGCGAGAAGAAAGGAAGGAAGGGAAATATTTTTGGACAGCTGTTTCGTAAAATAAATGTGCAGTGAAAAGGTTTCATTGCCAACAAAATCTCGATCTATTCCTCGAAACATGCTATAGAATAAAATACTGTCTTAGGCGTGATTTTGAGGAATTCCTTTGATGAAATAAAATTCCATCTTAATGTGGAATTTGCCATAGAATTTTATTTCATTATATCATGCTTATGAATTTAAAATATCCTCTACTATAATAATCAACTTGCGGGTATATATTTACTAGCTAATTCCCCCATCAAAAACGACGGAAGTTAATTGAATCTATTTAAATATTCATATATTTTATTGCATAAATTTGGTCCCCTAAAGCAATAATGAGTGATTAGCAAATCTATGCAAATTCAATACTTGTCCTAATCGTAATATTAGTAAGACATTATTCTCTAGAGCGTTTCAGAATGGATGAATTTCCAGCAAAACTACTTATGTATTATTTCATATATCTTTAATGTAATTTTTTACAAAAACACTATCTTCTTCCCTTTTTGATTCTATTTGGGCATAAATTTCCTGTCCATACTTATAGGATAATACAATGGGTATTAACATCGCCTGTAGAAGATTAAAGACGGGAAATTACTTAAAATTGAATTGTTTGATAATTGAAAATTAACTTTATCACGTTATAAATGTTGATTATGTCAATCATAATAAAATTTATGGTGAAAAAATACAAAAGCGAAATCAGTAAAAAATTACTTAATAATATTTTAATGAACATTATACAATGTATTTACTTTACACATATAACTTTTGGTAAGAATCTCCCAAAATCTTCCAAACTTTCTCATTGTTCCAAATGTTCATTTTCTCCCAACGCACTTATAAATAACTTTATATTTCCTTGCCTCCTTTATTGTGAAAAAACAGTAAGTAAGTATAAATTGAACGCAACATAAAAAAATACAGTCGAAAAGATGATCGCCATTTAATTTTATTAATCAACTAATTTTATGGATAAAATTAAAATTATAATAATTTAGATGTTATTTTCATAATATTAATAGCACAGTATACCTTTATATACATATTAACGTGTATTAGCAATCTCATTGGAAATTGATCCATTACTCATGAATCTTACAAGAGAACAAATAATATCATATTAGTGTTATAAATGAGTATTAAATTTCTATTGGATAACAATGCAATCCAATCCAAGAAAGATCACATGAGCGCAATAGTAAAGGTACATTTTAAAATAAATATTATTTTGGTGGAGTTTAATTAATTAACACTTAATCGGGTCCCTTTTATGCAAACTCTGGGGTTGGAAGGTTTTGAAATATACACGCCTTTGCATGCTCATGTTATTCTCTATATATGTACTAAGGACGTGCGTGGTATATATTTAATTTTATTGTCATAGAAATGCGTAATACTTGCCCTATACACATTCACTCACTTAAAAACATTATTCTTTCATATAAATATTATACGTTATTGTAGACCACACACATGAATACCACTGATTTTAATGGATATTTATTTCGTTCATAAATTAGTAATCTAAATGTTCTTTAAAATGTACCAACTAAAGGTAAAGATGGTCTTAAATTTTCAGTCTCCGGATTCCCCCACAATCCCTCGCGAGCCAATCCGCAAGCTGACTGCATCTTATCCTAACGACGAGAGGTCTCCCTTCTTCGACCCCAGTGGGTCCGAGATGAAGCCCCTCGCGAGGCTCTACTTGTCTCGCCAGAGGCTCTACGAGAAGACGTGCGGACCCTCCGGTGAAGTAGAGGACGACAACCGCCGTACGTATTTGCCATTTTAAGTATTTCAATTCAACTATAAGTTACAAAGTATAATTACGTTCCGATACCTATTGCATACGGTTATAAATTTTGTATTTTTTAATGTTTTTTATTCTTTCTTTCTTGTCTTGCTTTGTTTGTTCCTTACGTGTACATATTAATGTTTTAATGTTTTTCCTGATAATTTAACGTTAAAAAATGACGACCTTCTTGGGTAGTTATACATATCATATAGAATAATGTAGTTTTATATTTTAATTACTCGTATTATGCTACTTCATACTATGCATTACATTTAAATTTCATTTATATTCAACTCTAACTGACAATGAATAACTATGTTCTAATATCTGTTGCATAGGGCTTTAACTTTTGTAATTAATATCCTTTACGTAATCTATCTCTTTTTCCTATCCCACCATCTCTTTGTAGTAGTTGTCCTGCTGTGAAAACATTTTTTCTGTGATAAAAAAATCAGTTTTTGTTTCCTCCGCAAAGTCATCCTGTCTTTCCTTCCTTTATTTCAATTTCCACCGAGCTTCTTAAAATCTCTGTATAACGTAGGTTAAATTTTCATAATGTTATATATTCATATTTCTACAAATTTCTGAAAAGGGTCAAATGGAAGATGGGACTCTTTAGTCCCAATTTAGCCCACTAAAATGACATTTGTGTTGGTTAGGGAAAGTTGAATAAAAAGGCACGAAAGAGCCGTGCTGCTGAATCCTAAGGAATAACAAGTGTGAAAAAAAGCGACATGACTGGGACTCGAACCCAGGTCACCCACTTTCCGGGCAGGTATTCTAACCACTCGAGGTTCGAATCCAGGTTCGAGTCTCAGTCATATCGCAATATTTCACACCTGTCATTACTCACGTTTGCATTGGAAGTATTTTGCATGCCACATTTGCCAATTTATTATTTATTTAAAATGTAAGATACTGACCTTCGGATGTTTCCTCGGCTAAAAAGGGGAAGTGATTAAAAAAGCAGCGTCTGCAATTCGCACGCTTTTAAGAAGCGTCAATTTATTTTGAATTGAAGAGGGAGAATTTGTTTCTGAACCTTCTCTGGGAATTCCGTCGTAATTTACATCGCGAAATAAATACGAAGTGGCTGCTAGAGGAAAACGGAATCTTTGCGATTACACCAATGTTTCGGCTGCACTTTGTGTTCCCTCTCTTCGATGAGAGTATTTACAATACGACTTGTGGACTTGCTTGTACACGTATTGTAATAAATACTCTCATCGTTATGAATTTCCACCAGATCTCCCTGGACTGTATTAATTTCCCTCTCTTCATTATTATTTCATTCTCTGTCGCCATGATCTGTGTTCTCTCCTCAGCCGAGTGCGCCGTTGGCGAGTGGACCAAATGGAGTCCTTGTTCCGTGTCCTGCGGAAGAGGAGTCCGCAACCGCCAGCGATACTTCCTGGACGTCCACAAGGCTCAAGTGGCCAACTGTCAGCAGGTGCTGTCCGAAAGCATCGCTTGCCTCGGGAAAGAACATCACTGCGAGTTAGTAACACTTTTACATTTCATTCGTTTTCGAAATTTAAGCTGAACTGAATTAAATGTAGGTATGGCTCTCGAACTTGTTAAATATTAACGGTTATTTGAAATATCGGCCAATGTTTATAAGTAAACGCACATTTAACGATTCTTTAACCACTCTTTAGAGCAAACTTTCATTTTTTGGTACCTTTATCCCAAAATTTTGTAGTTGGAAGTTGAGGACATGTCGCTGAATATGCAATGAAATATCTTTACTTTGAAACTAAAACGATTCACCACGAATTGCTATCGCTTCTCTGCTTAGTGATTTCTTTATTCACAGAAATATTTTGAAAATAAGTGCGTAAGTCAGTGCGTAGAGGAAGAGAAGATTTTGACGAGTAGCTGAATCATTCGGCTAATTATGGAATATATATTTTTAAAAGCTCAAATACCTTATATTGGCCTTTGTCCATTTTAAATTGGAAGCCTTTAAAATCAAAACAGGTTTATATTCGAATAAATGAGTTAAATAATGAGAATTTATGTCAAGGGGGTAATGCATTGTTTTTATTGCGCCTTTTTAATTGGATTTAATTGTTTATTAATCTAATTGCGGAATTTCCCGTCAAATGTGACAGAACTGACTTTTACAAATGTATAAAAGAATATTTATAGTCGTGCAAATCTGACCCCTTCGAGCCAGAACAGTTTTAAGTTAATATAAATGTAACACATCCCTCATTTATAATACTAATCAGATACAATTCGTTAGAGACAACGAACCATTCTCTAATAATAATGCTAATGCAATGTCTTATATATACACGAAAGTAAATCGTGCTATTTATATAATGAAATCAGCATAAAAAACTTTTATATTTTTTAAATTTTATCCATAAAATTAGTTTATTAATAAAGTAATTTCTTGATAAATTATTAATAAAAATATATATTTTCGGCTTTAATTCTGTAGGAATTCCCCTCGTATACTTAAATGATTATACGATGAACTTGAGATTAAACATTTAAATCAAACGAGAAATAGTCCTGAAATGCTTTGACTGCGTTGTCTGGAATATGCATTTGCCATTTTAGCGTTGCCTCTTTTAAAGTCGTGAAGCCAATGCATGACCGTGAGTCCTTATAGAGTTACATAGATCGTGTTTATGAGTGTATGTCGGATTGTTTTGAATTGGCATCGGATTTACCTTTAAGTAGTTCGTGAGGAGATACTGCACAGCCCATTTCCTTAGGTAAGCAAAATGGACTGCATTGTGTCCGCTGTCCTAATGCAGATTGTAGGAAATAGTAAAGATACTCTTAAATGAAGATCTTCTGGTTTTAATAGCGGTTAAATTCAGCTAAAGTATTCGTCAGTTATTAGAAAACTCTGATCGAAAATGAGATATTTAGGCTTCTGGGTAAAGTGATAATTTTATTCTACACCAACGAAGGGTTTCGCCATTTATTCCTAGGCCTCCTGGAGGAAAACCCGACGATCCAAGTAATCCATGGTGCTCGGTTTCATCCTGGGGTGAGTGGTCAAGCTGTTCAGCAACTTGTGGCCGAGGAGGGGAACGAACCCGGTCTCGCAGGCTGATGAGCCGCCTCGGCAGAAAGAGGTGCAGAGTCCCACCTCCGCTCTCTGAGACGCAACCTTGTCCTCAACCTTTGCCCCCGTGTTCAGATGACACGGTGCGTTTTTACAGAATAATTACCTTATCATGCATTCTTATTATTTCATATATCTTTAATGTAATTTTTTACTATTTCACTTTATTTTTAATTTGATTTTCTATGAATTTTGCAGACATTCTTGAAGTTTGTGTGATTGCTTGTATTATCATCATCATCATCATCATCATCTTATTATTATTGTTGTTGTTGTTGTTAATGGAACGGTAGGAATCAATTCATAGTTGGAGTCTCCGTCTACGTCGCTACGTATTCCACAATAAGTTCTTTTTAAGCTCCCGTTTCTGTATTCCACTCGCTCAAGATCCTCTTTTTAAATCCTCTTTGAAAGATTTCATTACGACGAAGCTTTCTTTTGAGTTAGTAGGATTGTCTTAAACCCGCGCTGTTTCCCCGATTTGAGTCACACATTGCATACCATGCACGAGACCAGGGAGGAAGTTCTGTGGCTATTTTATTTGGTAATTTTGCCGGATTCGAACCAAGATCGCTCAGATAGGTTACCATAAAGAATACATGCAATATTCATTTTTATCCTTTGCAGCGTTTATTTCTTTCGCAAAACTAAAATAGAAATAATAGTTGGACGAAATCGAGATAATCACCAAAATTGAATGAAGATTCTTATTTTGGTTGTGGAATATTGTTTTCAATTCGAATAAAAACGAGAACTTTGAAAAGTTAATGAAAATTAAGCAAAATTCTGATAAACTTTACAATTTTTTTCGTAAACAAGCCGTCTCCCTGATGACGAAATTGTCGATTCCGAGCTCATGAATTGTCCCAAAAGAATACACTGGGAATTGAGGCCCATATAAATCAAATCACAGGAATCGGCAATAGACAATTTGAAGAGAAAGAGATTTTTGTGAATTTAACATATGCAGCTAAGATCAATTTGTTTATTAATCAGCTCGATTTTGCTGGTACGGAATTTCAAAATAGGTAATTAAGCGAATAAATTTCCTATTCGTCGAGTAAATCTACATTTACGCATGTGTCCTGCGAGCCGCCTTGCATGTGGCGTGTGGCAGGGGGTGCATGCACCACGGCTCTACTTCCCTAATGGGTTACTGTCTAGTATTGTAATAGTATTTCGAGAAAATATTAAAGTGATTCCATCTCTCCTTTGTTAGGTAGGCCAAGTTTGCTGTTTTCATGTGAGTAAATCGGAAATAGATTGGTAATTATCAATTTTTACTTTCCCTTTTTAGCTAACTTCAATCTTTTGCTCTGTTTCTCTTGCGGAACGAAAAAAGGATCATCGTACAATCTCTAGACAATTTTACTAAGAAAGAAATTCTATAGACTCGTATTTATATCTTCGATTGGGCTTGATCTCCTAGAAAAAAAGACTATAGGCGGATAGAAACATCAGAAATGAAATTTCTTAGATCTGTAAAAGGCTGTACACGTCCGGACCACATAAAAAACGATGAAATTAGAGTAAAATTAAGAGTACAACCAGTGACAGAGGTAGCAACAAATTATAAAGAAAGTTGGAGAGAGCATGTTAATCGTATGCCTCTAGAAAGGATTCCACGTTGGTGAAGCCGAAACAGGCAGAATGCCTAATCCTTGAAAGGAAGAAGATGATGATCTTCAATTGTAAGAGTAGCCTCCAAGTTTTGAGAACTTTGATTTGTCAATAATCATTAATTATTATGTTTGATCTTTAATCTGTTTGGATAAAAAGATTTCAGAGTGAAGAATATGAAACTTTTTGCTTGAAATCATGAATGTCCTTAATTATTTTTGGTTTTCTTTGCGTCATTTATACGGGGTAGCGATTAGTCTAGCAACGCCGGGGTGCAGGATTCCAATACTGGTTAGGGCATAACTGTTTTTGATCGTGAATTGTATAAGGATAATGGCAACAGTAGTCTATGTAGACTAAATTTTGCCTAACAAAGTCGTTATTATTATTATTACTATTATAGGAACTATAAAACTGAAGATGTTTTTATGAAACATCCCGATGAGCCTTTTTGTGGACCTAAGTAACAATAATAGTAATCTCTCTATTTATTGTGATTTTATGCCTAATATAATTGAATGCTTGCTGAAAGACTGATTTTGCCATTATTCATAAAATGTTGTTTTTTTAATTGCGTAATTCTTTATTTATATATATTTATATTTATGGTAATATGTTTGTAATAAATCTTGAATTATTGTTATAAAAAACTATTATTCTGCCGTGACATCATGAAATTGGTATTAATTTAGTTTAAAATGAATGAGTTCTACACAAATAAAATTAAAGGAAGGCTTATCAAATGACAAAATATTTCCATGAATATCTTCTTAGAATTAATGAAAACTGGTAAATTTCAAAGGAGACTCATCCTGACTGCCATGTTGGGCAGTGGAGTCACTGGAGCACCTGCAGCGTCACCTGCGGCAAAGGTGTTCAACGGCGCTCTCGAATTGTGCAGAAGTTCTCGATCACAGGAGAAGTGGAGGAACTCAATGAAGATGAGGATGACGATGAAGTATGTATCTTATTTCAAACTGTAAAATATTTTGATTGAAATTTTCAGTTCAGGAATTTTTGTTTAGTTGATTGTGTATCGTTACAGCGTGAATCCCATTTATATTTTTGATTGATTACATCCATCCATAAATTATTCTTCAGTTCCGTTAGTAAGAGACACATACTAACTTCAGGGAAGTTTCTAAAAATACTTTTGATAAATTATTTAGACACTTCTATCTCACTAGGGTAATCAATTATCAACTGTAAAAGATAAATCATAATTCAATTTTGAGTTAGTAGATTTGATACTTCTGGCTTTTGTGCTAAACTGTGTAACTAACTGGATGAACATGAGTATGACATTTGAGATCATGATGAGAAAATTGAATTTGGAAGCTTTTTATAACCTAGGCAATCATTTTACTATTGAATAAGCTTTTGTGGTAGTAATTTTAGAGTGCTTTGACAGCTGAGGTCATTTTGCACCTGTGGGGTCCCTCTAGGAATCAAACCCAGGACTATTTTCATTGAAGTCGAATGCATTACCCATAGGAGTCCTCGAAGTTGAAATTTTTATTTTAAAACCAAGGGAAAATTAAAATTTTCCCTTGGTTTTAATTCCCACGTGGAAGAAAATTTTCTTCTATGTGAAAATTATTTCTCTGATTTTCCCTTTTATGATATTTTTCGGTGAATTTTCAGTGAGTAGTCGATATGTTATTTTATTGGATTATATTAGGACATAGATATTGAATGAGTCAGTCCACTGAATCTATATGCAAACTACTTAAAATATCCTGCGTTAGGATGAAGATGGAGACAGTGAAGGCAATGAGGATGGAGATGAATGTTCCAAAATTCCCAGGAACCAAGTGGTTGAATGCCAAGCAGAGAAGCCAAGTTGTGATATGGATTCTGACCAGGCTAGAGGTAAATATCTACGCTGTAGTTTAAATACATAAATAGTATTGAGTTTTCCACACATCTTATACTTTGCGTATTATTAAATTCTGATCAGAAATAAAAACGAAAGAAAATGTTACTTTAACTGTACTGTTCCTGTGATATGAATTAATTGACCATTTTAGGAAATCATTCGGTTAGCTTTGTTTGAAATCTCCAGAATCGATTCTTTTCAATAAACCCCTTCCCGTTAATCTCTTAAAAGAACAGCGTTAACTCAGGAGTTGCTCGCTCTTCGTACATAATGTTTTTTTCTGTAATTATATATACCTTTTATGAAGTGAAAAGTATAAAGTTGAATAGATTTAATTATGTATACCATAAAACGGATCAATAAATATGTGCACTAAGAAATATGGTGATTAAGACACTAAAGAGAAGATATTTACTTAGCTTAAACTATAAAAGGGGATATATAAAAAGTTATATGTTCGGATAGAAAAATATAGAGAATTATGGTGACTAAACGGAGTCAATATATGGTTTACTGTTAAAGCAGACAACATGACAGATATTGTGGCAATTTACCCATCATACCATTTAGCATTTTCTCGCAACACTGACCAAATTTTCAGTGAGGATAATCTGCTGTGTTTCAGCAGGACTTGTTAGTTTCCTTTGCATTTCCCGGTACTCGAAATTCAGCCTTCTTTTGGTCATTCTGCTAACAGGGGTCACAGAGGTCCTGTCTGACCGGCGCCCTGGCACTGTTGTTGTGACACCGTAAGGAACATCTGAGTGGGTGTGACTTTTTTCACTCGACTGAACTTTGTATGAAGTCAATTACATGTTTTTTTCGCGTAGAGGGAAGACTTTGAATTCTTTCTATGAATTGTACATTTAATTTTAAATCTGGTGTTTTGTTATATTTGGAAGTAATATCATTTGAATTCATATACGTTTTTCGCTTGAATTTCAAGTTTCTCCGTCTACTTCTTATCTTAATGTGTATCTAATCAGCTTGTTTGGTTCTTCGATGCAGTCGAGCTTGCATTCTAATGATCATCTTTTGTTACGTTAACGTATTCCTCTTGTAATTGTCTTGGAAATATGATTGTTAAATTGCTTCGGACAAAATACGTGAATGCCGTAAGCTGATAGAGCGGATGTTTGTTACACCATAATCTATTACTGTGCTGCAATATTTATGGTACATACGTGCATAAATATACATATAGGCGGATTCTTTAAGCACTGAAATCTCATTAAATGTAAAAAGAAGAAGACGACGCTCCTTTAATTTACCACTATTCCAAGCTGAAATGTGTGCAAGTAATTCCTAAGAATAATTAGAAATGATAAGTATTGAGATGATTTTGACTCCAACCCTGGTCTCCCGATATCTAGGCTTGTATTATAGCCACAAAACTACCGTGCCAAGTCAGTTCTACTCTGTTACGAGGATCCTTTGAGTAGAATTGACTCGGCAGGGTTGTTCAATACCTGCCTGGAAGATTGAAGAACCGGGTTAAAGTTCCAGTCATGTACATATTTTTCACATCTGTTTATCCTTGGGTTGTATGATGTACTCCTCTATTGGCTAAGTTTAGCACCATTCTTGAATATTTTCTAAATCGTGTTTCATTTCTCAACCACAAAAAAAGGTGGGCCCATTCCGTTTCTAACCTATTCTGTCTTCAATTCTAATCCTATAGCAATCATGCATTCATATGTATCATAATAAAATAATTTTATTATAAACAATGTATATATTTGTTGAAAATGGCAAGAATGACTTATGAAGCCTTTCCCTATAGAAATACTCGTAAATGAAGCGGCAGTCACCACGAAATTCAATCTATTAATAGAAAAGGAAAAGCAAAAGTCAGTTATTCTTCAGCTTTTATTATTTTCTCATTTATATTTTTTTTGTATAATCAATGAATTTTGTTTAAACAATTTCCAGAGGCATGTTCTCAAGAAAAATTGTATGGACCATGCAGAGGATATTTCCAAAGATGGTATTTTGATAAGAATTCTGGATCATGCCAGCAATTTATCTTCGGAGGTTGCCGCGCGAATTTGAACAACTTTATGACCAAAGAAGAATGTGAAAATCTTTGTGATGCTCTCAAAGGTAAGGAAGTCACATGATTAGTACTTCCCTTAATTTTAGTTTGTAATTTGAATTCATATTCTCATGAAGTACAAGCTAAAACCTCATCATGATAAACTCTCATATTGCTTTTATCTGAATCCTCAATATAAATCCTGCTTTATTGAAATAGAGGATACCTGTAAAACTAGCCAACATGTCAGCAATGAAACTAGCATATTTGAAATCACTGCAGGAGAATTTTATGAAGACCATTTACTGTACTGTGCTCGTATTCTGATATCAATGTGATCTATGTCTTCATGTTAGGATATTTGTAAAGTAAGAAGCTTTTTCACCTCAATCCTTCTTCGAAAGAACGGTTGTTCAAATCTCCCCTCTCTGTCATTCTAAAATCACCTTTCTGAAAATCTTTGTGAACTAACATTAATTTTAATGCAAATATTCTCTTTAAATTTCTGGGAGTTAAATTATTGATAAATGTAATCAATAACAGAGTGCTTGTGGAAATGTTGATTGGGTGCTACACTCTTGTGAACTTATTTTGCAGATAGCATTTTGCTCATTGAACTATCCCACTTCTCATTTTGCATACTAGAGAAATGGAATAATATGGTCTGATATGGGATAAAAAGGAATTGCTATTACCTTTAAATTAGAAGGTTATCACTTAAATACATATATCAATGTTCTACTTATCTCATTTTAATTGAGTTTAATTCAAAGCTAAATTACTAAACTGAAGTCCTTTACTCAAACAAATATTGCCAGGGAAGACAAAGAATTGAAAGAGTTAGATTATATTACTTAGCTTTGAATGTTTTTTACTGGATGCCGAATATTCTTTGCCATCAAAGCACAATTGAATTTTTATCTCTATCGCATGCTGCATTGTTAGAGGAAGTTCGAGCTAATCTAACAGCTCGCTTGCAGCAATATGGAGTATCTGTGTCAGGTACCCTTTTGTATGCAGCACCTCGTAGCTCTGGTTACAGTAAGGATGCGTCATTTCATCGACATCATTCAACCTGTGGTATTACTCCAAAAATTCTTCATTGGTAGTTTTTATGCTTTTAGATAAGCCTTCTTAATTTATTTTGTATTGCATTTTCATTTTTATCCTTTTTGCTTTAATCATCCTTCACTTTCCTGTTCTCAATGCTCAGAATGTTTCAAATTATGTTTTTAAAAACTGTAAATTTGTTACAAACATTTTCATGTGAGTGGAATCCTATTGTTGTAAAATCTTGCATTGGTGAAATAAACTAAATAGAGTTGGATATGATATAGTAGAAAATTATACAAACAAAAGTTCTAGTGACAGAAAGAGGCAGATTTAGCAAATGAAGTATTTAAGGAAGTTCCCAGAATATGTTAATTGCTATTCTAAGAAAGCAGAATTTATATCCCATTGTAATGAAGAAGCATACAAGAAACTTGATACAAGCTCACATAGAAGCTTGTTGTAAGTAATCAGGTAATTGCAACAGTGCACAGTGGGCTAGAATCGAAAAAAGCTGGCCAAGAGGCCGAAAATAGTTTTTTAGAGTGAGGAACATGAAACTTCGCATAGGTATTCAGA
This sequence comes from Ladona fulva, assembly GCA_000376725.2. Taxonomy (NCBI): domain Eukaryota; kingdom Metazoa; phylum Arthropoda; class Insecta; order Odonata; family Libellulidae; genus Ladona; species Ladona fulva. The sequence continues at coordinate 358,950 of KZ308558.1, read as the reverse complement.
AAAGGTTGAATTTTGTTGTTCCGTCTTTTATTTTTCGTTATTTGTGCGCGTCAAAAAGATACAGGGTGTCAAACTTGGGAAATTTTCACAGAAAAGAATGTTCTAGGATTTTTCTGAAAAACTTTCACGTTTGCTGCGATGCAGACGTAATTAAAGGAAACTGATGGAAAAACCGATTATGCCATAATTTAGCATGATTTCTGATCTTAGCATGTTTGTTTGGCTTGGCATATTTGTACTGGAAAGTAAAAAAAAAAAAAATTGAACGTTATAGTTCTTGTTAATTGATTTATTTTACATTCGCACTTAATTATAATTTTATGATCGTCTGATTACAACTAATATTTCTTAAATATATGATCTATTATGAGTTTTATACAATATCTACGACGCATATCTTACAGAGTAATTTGCCCGTTTTCAATGTTTATGTTTATTGGGAATTTTATTCTGTAATAATAACATCTAATGACTTCTATAATGGATACAAAAAGGTAATCCAATTGCATCGGTTTTAATAAATATTACAAACAATAGCAAAGGACAAGCACACATGACCATTCCCAAACCGGGAAAAATCCAACTAGCAGGGATTCGAACATGGAACCTTGGGGTTGGAGTGCTAGCTAGCACGCTAACCACTCTGCCACCATGGCAGGCAGAGGTATTAGAAATGAGAAAAGTAAATTTGCTATAAGTTATTTTTAGGTCATTACTTTGTGATGAACTGCTTGTGTAATATTTTTATTAAAATATTGTCTAGTTTCAAATCCAATTTGGTGTTGAATACAATTGTGATCAATTCTATTTCAAAATTGCATTTATGGGTCATTCCACGCCAAACCGGACAAAGAAAAGCATGACCATTTCGGATCATTTCGGATTTCGGTCTCCCTTTCTTGCACTTAATATTAACCCAATATCTCAATAATGAAAGCGTGTACTGTGTTGAGAATCCAAAGTGAATCGCTATGGAAAACTTTTTCCTATGGGTATATTTTTTTAAGGGTGTTGGTGTAAACATCCATATCTCTTCTTATCCAACTTGAAGTTAATGAAATGAGTTCGGGAATTTACGACTGACTCTTATGGAAAATTAACATACTGTACGTCTCTTAAAAGTCCATGGCCCTCCCTCGCTGCAGTTTTAGAAGGATGCGTGTTAGTCTGGCATAATCTTTTGTGCTGTGAAGATCAAAATTTCTATCGTACTTTTTTGTTTATAGTTTTTGGTTTGTTTATTTGTGTTATTAATCAGCATCTCTAATTTTTTTGCACATACATTTTCTTCTTTAAGTTACACATTACACCAGATGACCTTTTTAGATCAAGGTTTAAGCTACATTCAGTGCAGTACATCAAATTAGGTACAATGGAGGAGAAATTTCGGCTGTATACTGGGTGTTTCAATCCTTTTGGACTCCCAAATCACGCTAGGAAAGCTCAAAAAAATTTACATCGTGTGCTTTCATGGGTGCTTACTAAAGTGGGGAAAACGGAACTAGCCTCTGATAAAGGACTTAGAATTTGAGATGCCTGTCGGTCAAAAATTTCCAAGCTACCAGTTAGGAGTGAGTGTGAACATGAGGCAAATATTAGGGACGTATCATTCTAGAAATACCATCGATAGTGAAAATGAGTCTTCGGAGTTAGATAGAATTGAAGTCGTAACAAAGTTAAATGATAGCCTCGTTTCGTTAGGTGTCTATCCGACTGCGAAAAGGAAAATCCCTCAAAAGTCGTACTTATTTTCGAATCGAGAAATTTTCCAACTCTATTGAAAAGCTCCCGAAAAATTCATTCATAGCAAGTGAACAATCTTCTTACCTAAAATACAGGAAGGAAAATTTACAGCCCTCAGAATGTTTGGTAATTTTAGATTTTTCTGAGAATTATTCCTTTGAGTTGCAGGATGCAATCCAAGGAGTTCATTGGAATAACACGCAAGCGACATTGCTCCCATTTGTAGTATATTATAGAAGTGACTTCGTTGTTGAGAGCTAGAGCTTTGTTGCTATTTCCGAGAGCTTAAAACATGACACAATAGCTGTCCATTTGTTCCAGCGCAACTTGATTTAATTCCTGAAGGAAGAGGTGGGGGAGATTTATAAAATTATATACTTTTCGGATGGAGCTAGTACTCAATATAAAAACAAAAAGAAATTCATAAATATGCCCTACCACGAAAAAGATATTGGAATCACAGCGGAGTGGCATTTCTTTGCCACGTCATGTGGTAAATGGCCTTACGATGGAATAGGTGGCACGCAGAAAGGACTGGTAGCTAAGGCAAGTCTTCGAAGGTTAGATAATCAAATCTCTACACCGAATGAACTATTTTTATGGGCGTCTGAAAATTAACATAGCATCAAAGTTCACTTCTTCGCCGAATTGATTATGCAGAAGAGACTACGGTTCTAAAGAATCGCTTTGCAACGGCTAAACCGATCCGTGGTACACATAATTATCATTCTTTCATTCCCGTATCGAAAACGAAGATATATAGCTGTTTTCTTTTTAAAATAACTAAGTAACAGAGAGTGTATCTAAATAAGAGCTTCCTGTAGATGTGGTTCATTTTAAGGCTACCGATGATATGGACAACTACGGAGAAGTATATTAGATTCTCTTAGAAGGGTATTGAGGTAGGGTATACGATAAGGGTATACTTCAGAATATACAACACATTTCGTGTACGGTTTTTCCAGTCTGTGAAAGAAACCACGACATAAACTGTGACGCAAAGAGGTTATTGGATATTTCACTGCTAGATATGGATACCCACTGACGGATAGGAGGGACGGAGTACCGACGTAGAAGCGTCTGTTAGGAAGCGAGCGGCGCTGCGCCCTGACATCGAGGTAAACAATATTTTTTTAATATAACATTCCGTTTTAGTTCCACTTTTATATTTTCAAAATTCAAAGAACGTTTATTGTTCATTTCGGTGACATTTTTTTCAGAACAAACGAGGTGGCTTTTTTTTAGTTTAAAATCACTTTTAAAAGTTAATTTACGTAAAAGTAAACATTGTCTCGAGGAAATGTAATTGAGTTTCATATCAGATGAATGCTCCGTTCTAGATCTTTAAAATGAGTCTATGCAATGCTCTGTAACTTTTAAAATCTTTGAGAAACGAGAGTTTGACCGAGAGCGCGCGCGCCGATTTCCGCACTTTTTTCCAAACTTTGACAAGCCGCCATTTTGTAACTATTCGAACTATTGGTCTAGGAAATGGCAAACGTGCTTCTGCTTCAAATTTTGCACTCTGTAAGATGCAGTTGATGTTTACTGTCTGTTGGTCTGCTACTAATAAATCACTCAACTGTTGATATTTTGAGAGCTTTTTCTATTCAATAATACCTATCTGTAGCATATACAAGTAGTAAGATTAATACAAGGGTTGATCAGAAAGTAATGCCCTACATATTTTTTTCCCAGGAAAAGCAACGCTAATAATTTGAAATTGTAGGTTCAAATTCTTTGACATTTCCTGCATGTATGTGCATGGTTTCAGTTTTCTCCTGTGGATAGCATAGCTGTAGGAAGCTTTCAAAGTGGAGTCTGACCGTGATGAACATTAAAGTCAATCTACTGTGAATGAATTTCTGTGCGTAGAGAAAGGAAAAGTAGGGAATATTCACAAACGATTGTGCAAAGTCTATAGAACATCTGCATAGGAGTACAGTTGGTCGCTGGGTATAGTGTGAATCAGAAGACAGTTAAATTGAAAAGCTAGCTCCATAACCAGAGCAAGGAATGGTACTGATAGGTCATACATGCCCTACTGAATCGCTGGAGGAAGGCAATAGAACATTAAGGATATTATGTAGAAAAATTGATTGAGTAGGTAAAACATCATTCTTTCATTTATGTAAATTTCATTTTTGTGGAATAAATAGTTTTTGAGAAAAAAATGTGACCTTTCTTACTTGAATCAACCTTTGTATTTTCATAATTTCTAATATATTCAAAAGTAGGTTTGTTGTTGTTTTTAGGAGTAGTTATTTGTGATAAAATGGGTGTTATCCATTCATTTCTACAAATTAATATGTGTCAACTTCCATTGGGTTTAGCGCTTTCCATTTGCTCTGTGTCACTGACATGACGACACAAGCTGACTCTCACTAGGAGGTGATTTGGCTTGCTTTAGAAAAAAAGTAGTTGCCAACTTGAGTTTTTTGTTTCTGGTTGAAGCAACCCAGCAAATTTATTTCAATATTTTATTGAAAATTTCATGAATTTACATGCATTTTGAAGGGCTAACTAATGAAAGGTTCCCAAGATTAAACAAAAATGAATAGTCTCAGGTAATGTTTCTGCTGTTGTAGGCCTATAATAGGTTGCAAATATAAAATGGAAACCACCAATCCCTAACCCAACAACACTGTTATTTATGACAAATAAACAATGGTTGCTTAGGTTACATTCCCAGAAATGCAACTGTATTAAAAAACTAGATTTCACACATTTAGCGGAGTTTGTTTCTCCATATCAGTTATTCAGATATCAGTTATGCCTTATAACATATTAAAACTTTGTGGTGATCAGTGACTGCTGCCCAGAATTCTTGAGTGATTGGTGTATATGGAATAGTTTCATCTCAAAGATTTGCTATCTGAGTGTTTAAGGTATTCTTCGAGGCAAGGTTTGATTTATGTGAACATTTCTTCACCATTTCTGTCATTAATTGGAAATATCCTAAGATTTCTGATAACTTATCAATTGTGCTATTTTATTCCAAATGCATTAATAGATTTCTTTACCATTTCCTAGTCTTAATGATGAGTTATCATTAAATTCTTCTTATTCAAGTAATTTACAATTCTTACTTAGAATATTTTTACAAATATCCAGTCCAATAATACCAGTTGTAACCTATTTACATGTCTAATTAAGTATTCAATTAATGCCAGTAAAAACCTATACCTGTGTATACATTAAAACAATCTTATTTTCTAACCACTATGATATCCTCGCCCAGAAAATTATTTAAGGTATTTTCTTCACATCGTTTAAAAATTGTCTTATGAATAAAATACCCCAAGTTTGATAATCTCCTAGATCACTGCATGCTTCTGAATAAACTACCGGCATGCATAACTTGACATGTACAAGGAAATTGAACTCTGTTCCATTCAGACTATGAATCACCTCAAGTTATTGCGAATAAACTTGTGTCAACATAAATTAACATGAGGTTGTCATGAATGGGTACTTTCCATTATTTGCTTTCCATGAATGGGTACTTTCCATTTCATACTTTCTAACTCTCTCCGCAGTTCCTGATTTCTACACCTCTTCTTTGTGAAAATCTTTCTCATTGGTAAATTATCTACTAGTAGTAATTTTTCATCATCATTATAAAATGTTTCTATGACTCAAATGTTTAGTTAGTGCATTCATAATATTTTAGTTTTAAATCTGTTTAATCGCATCAGTTGCTGACCTCCCTTGGCAATAGTCCTACTTCCAAAGGCTTGATTTGCTCCTTCTCATATGTCATCATGAGTGGCATTATTTTGTAAATGATGATCCTTTATATTTTAATACTTGAAAATGATTCATAGCAAAATTATTCCTTTTACAATTTTTCCTTTTTTGAGTTGATGCTGAGTGAATTTGTGTGTGAGGATTCCAATCAAATATAAACTCATTTCCTTAGGTGACTGTGGTTTCTCCTCTTACTCTCATTACTGTTGGAGTATTGTATTCTTATTAATATAATATATCTGAAACAAATCAAATTACATATTGATTAAAAATTACCTTGTCAAAGATTTGCATTAAATTTTACCCATTTTAATAGCAAGAAAAACCTCTGCAGTACAAGGGATATTCTGTTAATTGTAAATTGCATGTACTCTTTTAATTTCATTTCATTCTTGTGGAACTAGATTTTTTTGGAATGAAGGAATTTTTCTGCAAGTGTTTATGTAGGTTTCTTATTTGAAAGTATCTTTCTTAAATAGGATTGACTGTTTTATTTCGATTACCTTTGGTAAACGCATCCTTGGAAATCTGTTCTATACACTTAAACTGTGCATGAAGGAAACATTTCTTTTAAGTTCATCACATATCCGATAATTGTGCTCAATATTTACTTTTGTCAATAACTTTTCAGCATTCAAAAATAACTTATTCAGTTGCAGCTCCTTTACAACTTTTCAAATCTTATAATACTAGATTGGAACCGTTTCTCCAGTTTTCATATATTTCTCATTATATTTTCATGAAAATGATAAGTTTTAAAGAAGTATTTTGATTAAAAACAAATGGCTCCCTTAAAATAAAAAACCTAGAATAGACTAGAAATGTTCATATTGGAGACATTTAACTCAATCTTTGGATGTGAATAGCATATATTCAACTTTTCTCTTCTTTCACAGCTCCTGGTAGACCTGGTAATGATTTATATGGAGGTTTGTTACCCAGCAATCATCTACGTATCCCTACAGATACAGAGAAATCAATATATAGAAAAACAGATGTGTACTCATCTCCTACTCTGCCAACTCCCACAACAACTCCTTTCTTTCTTCTCACAACCAATGATGGCCCAATTGTGGACTGTAAGGTGACTCCATGGAGTAAATGGACAGAATGTAGTGCCACTTGTGGACACGCATGGAGAGAGAAATGGAAGGACATCTTGGTATGCTTTCTATTTTGATTATGACACTCCCTAGTTATTAGGTTTTTGAAATCTGTTATACAGACAATCTGCCTGGAGTCAATAACTAAAATTAACTCTAAGTAAACTCCATTCAAATCCAATCATTTTTCAGAAGACAGCAAGAGGATTTTCTGAAAGAAATATGGTAGATCTGTTAAATTTAATTTTTTCATAATGTGAACTTATTTAAAATAATGAAGTTATACATAATTCGAATTAAATGAAAATGATGTAGAAATAGATGGTTAAGTCTCTTAGAGTTATACCTTAATCTGTGATGCATCCTGTATTATTGAAGTCGTTGCCATATTTATTGGTACATACCACCACCAATAATACCATAATTCACTATATTCATAATTCAGCACCATAATTTCAAGAAGGAAATTTTGGTAAAAAATTAAATGTAAAAGAATTGGAACTCCAAAATTGTTTGTGTAACTCAATGCACAATTTTTAAATTCCTCACCCTTAAATCAAATTCTTAAATTCATCACCTCACCTCATACCATTTATTTATCCTTTAAAAATTAGATTTAATTTAAAATACAGAAACAAAGTATGAGAAAATAGGTAAAATTAATTCATCAATTGAGTTTAAATATAGAAGTAGTATGTATGATGCAGGTAGAATATCAGGAATAAGTTTTAGGAAAAAAAGCATGTTACTTACTGATTAATACTGTACGTATGGGGGCTACTTTATAGGGAGCTATCATTGTCACAACTTAGATGTGCAGTAATCCCAAATTGACAGCCAGCTTCAGTTCATGTATTTTGTTAAAATGCACACTTCCTCACCACATGTGTAGTGTATGAGTGTGCATTGTTTGAGTCTCTACTTTATTTGTTTTCTCAAAAGAAGCATAAAATGTCCACATCTTTTTATGGCATTCCATCCCTAACTAAGCCTATCGTCCAGTAGAAGGATTGCAAAACAATGCTGCAGGTTGCTGAGAGAATTAGTGCAAAATATATTTTATAAAGAATAAATAGTCGTAAGTCCTCTCTATGGGGTTTGCAGGTAGAGAATCTGTACCATTTTGGGAGTACTCAAATCCAAAATTCTTTAACAAGTAAACACATTCAAATATTTTGGTTTCTCAATCTAGTTTACTACAATTTGCAGGAATATAATGTCAAATATTGCACATAAGTTTAGGTAGAAATTAAATTCCTTTTCTTTTATACAATTTTGTGGTTAAAATATTGTGAATGCAGGCAATAATCCATTCATTGGATGATGCCATATGTGAGATGGTTTCTCATAGGACTGAATGGCCATTCTTGATTTAGTCTCTAACTTATAACTTCGTTAAAGACATAATTGACTATATTCTACAAATGTAGTCATACATGACTACATAAATTGGACTACATTCTTGGGTTTAAAGGTACACACGTAATCATTTATAATTATTACTTTCCCTCAATCCTTAAGAAGAGACAGAAAGTTTGTTCCAGATACAGAATAATTACAAGAACTTAAACAAGAAAGGGAACCCAGTAAAAATTTTACAAAACCACCTAGCTATGGAAGAAAAACATGGGCAATTAAATAGAAAGAAGTGGAATTGGAGTTCATGAAATGAGATACTTTGATTGGCTGCAGAAAATGAGATTACTTAAGAAATGAAGCAATGATAACCAACCTAAAAGCATATAAATGAAATTAAGTAAAGTGGGAGTGAATGGGTAGAATATGAAAATTCATACTGCCATTTCAGGACTTAAATTATTGTATTATAATGCATTAGTGAGAAAAGGAAGACATAAGAAGATTATATTTGACAAGTAGGTACTTCTCAGTACTTGGAGCAAAAAGAAGATATATATATTCTGTTACATTTTCTGGAGCTCCCTCTTCTTTTATTGACTTAGTTCAAAGTAAGGGGTTTTTATAATTTACATTTACATGGCTTCTGTACCGATTTCATCAATTTAATGATTTTTCTATTGTACATACAATAATTATTAATTTGATAAAAAAAATATCCAGCAAAATTCAGCAAAATCTGAAAGAACAGCTAGAAAATATTTTGAAATCTTTCTGGCTCATAAACTTGGTAATTGATTGATCATAGAAAAATAATGAACTTATAAGAAAAGTATAGTTAAAGAATAAATTGTAAGATTGTTAAAAAGGCAAGGAATTCTCTAACTTCATATGGAGGGAATCAAGTAAAGAAAGGATGCCAAAAGAGGTGACACATCAAATGAAAAAGCTTTAAGTTAGATATTATAACATTAAATCTCCAGTTGAGGAAAATTATGATTGACTTGATGAGTTACATGGTATAGGAGATTCAGATAACCAGCTATGAACTCTTCGTTAAATGTTTTCTAAGAATAAAATGCCATTCTTTTTATATGCAGTTTCATATTAGAGCAATAAAGTGTCATTAGAGGTTTAAAATCACTCTGTAGGTCATATGTTGGCAGGGGGAACTTGCATTTGGAGGCAAACAGGAAGTTTCAGATTGCCAATTTCTGGCAATTATCCTGTGTGCATTTTGGAAACAAAGCTTCCATTTTCATGGGTCTTACAGTAGGAAATATTTTTTCATTTTTTCTTATTCTGAGACTCTTGAGAATGGAAGCTTTGTTTCTGAAATGTGCATAGGGTGATTCCCAGAAATTGGTAATCCAGAACTTCCCATTTACCTCCAAATGCAAGTTCTGCCCGCCGACATACAGCTTACAGAGTGTTAAACCTCTAATTCATTTACAGCCATTGTTACAATTTTCTTTTTACAAATTATTTTTCTTTCATAAAGTGTAATGTACTGTATATATACTAAATGATGTCTGTGTTTCATCGGTCCCTTGGTCTTCCTCTTGGTCTTTTCACGTCTCTTGGTATACAGTTCAGAACTGCTGATGTCCATCGGTTGTCGTTTCTCCTTGCAACCTGGCCTGCCCACATCCATTTCAGTGATCTTACCTTTTCTATGATGTCTGTTACTCCTGTCATCTTCCTAACCCAGGTGTTGCCTGTGGTAACGTGTTAAAGTGTTTCTTATTCTTTTCATCATGAATAGCTACCACAAAGTCGAGGCCGAAGTAGTGGATTTTGTTCCATACTTCTTTGTGTAGTCTGAAGTAGCTGGGTTATTGCTGCAATTAACACCCAAGTCTCACTTCCATATGTCAAAACTGGTTATGGAGACACATATACGGAGGCTATAATAAGAATCTATAATCACTTTCCTTTCTTTTGACTTTTGTCTCACCATTATTTCTAATTTAATTTTGTGAAAGAAACAGTCTGCAAGGCATGTAAACAATTTTATGTGTATTTGTTATGGAAACATATTATGGTCTTCTGGGTTTGAACCTGTCCCAGAGATAAGAATATTTTCCCTGGGCCTCCCTGCCTCTTAGAAACACATTGTAGTTTGTCTCATATCTCCACATAAAAGCTTTCTTTTGTATTTCTGAATTAGACGGTGGATAGAAGGACTGACAGACAGGTATACAGATGGTTTTTATATGTACAATGTAATTTGTGAGGCAGAAATTTGATTCATTAATGAATGCTGAACAAATAAACTCCTTAATCTAAAGTAATATTAAAAGAATTATATCTTTGAGATTTTCAACTGAAAAGGGAAAGAATTCAAATATATTTTTACAATATGGAAGGGGAATTCTGCAGTTCATCATTATAAATCATCAGTATTTTGAACAAGAGAACTGCATTTCAAGAAAAGGACTTATTAAAGAAATCATTCAGTTCATGCTGTTCTCTTTGTAATATGCTATAGAAACCAGCTAGTACTAAAAACTGCACCCTTGGCAAACCACACATGGAGTGCGGTATACCTCTGAGGGTTTTAGTTGGAACGTAACTTGCTCTATTGAAGTGAAATTGGTCTTTTGGAGGAAATTTTTGCAGCCTTTCCAAATGAGTGAGGTGTGGCCTTTGTTTGATTCTGGTTCCCTAAAATTCCACAGCAATTCCTTCTTTCCCCTCACTCACCTTAAGGTCTTAAACAAATACTCCTACCACTCTTTTCTCCTAACCTGCAAATATCACTGTACATACCAACAGATATTTTTAGTGTACTCTTTGGATGCTAGAGCAGTGATGGAGCATGCCCTCAGACTGTTGCTAGCGACTGTACCCTATCTTCCTAGATTTTTTGATTCACTGGCTCTAATGAATAATTTATTGAGTATTATTTTGCTAAAATTTATCTTGCCCAATGAGCTTTCTCAATGTATTATTCCATGATATCAATTTAACAATACATTGATGTCATGCTCTGAATGTTTTGGAAACATTTCCTGCCAAATGTCTTAATAATAGAGCATAAAATGTCAATGATAAATTACATAGTAAATCCTGTTTCAACTATCATTAATTTGATGTGATATATAACATAAGTAGTTATTTCCAGGCCATTGTTTGACAAGTTTTAATCTTTGATTAATAATCTTGAATTGATAATATTACAAATGTCTCTTGAAGGTAAATCCTAAGAATGGGGGGAAGAGATGCCCGAAGAAACTTCTCAAGAGAAAGAAGTGCAGGCTTCCTCCTTGTGGTGAGTGATTAGGTGGTGGAGTACCAGGAATTAGAAGACAAAAACTAACAATCAGACCCCTTAAAACATACTTGCATGCTTAATTCATTCACAGAATTCAGATTCATAGTTATCAATTTTTGTATGAGTTTTCATTAAGATGCCTTTTAACAACATTTTTGTTTCTTTAATGAAATTTTTTTGCTTATTTTAAAAACAACAACTCATGGTTGAATATTGATTTTAAAATTAAAAGTTAGGCTAATGATATTTAAAAACCTTGGTTTTTTTTATCTAATGGCTAAAATTTATCTTTTAAACATTAATTAATCGTTAATTTCTTTAACTCTTGCAAGGTAATTGATTGATCATAGAAAAATAATGAACTTATAAGAAAAGTATAGTTAAAGAATAAATTGTAAGATTGTTAAAAAGGCAAGGAATTCTCTAACTTCATATGGAGGGAATCAAGTAAAGAAAGGATGCCAAAAGAGGTGACACATCAAATGAAAAAGCTTTAAGTTAGATATTATAACATTAAATCTCCAGTTGAGGAAAATTATGATTGACTTGATGAGTTACATGGTATAGGAGATTCAGATAACCAGCTATGAACTCTTCGTTAAATGTTTTCTAAGAATAAAATGCCATTCTTTTTATATGCAGTTTCATATTAGAGCAATAAAGTGTCATTAGAGGTTTAAAATCACTCTGTAGGTCATATGTTGGCAGGGGGAACTTGCATTTGGAGGCAAACAGGAAGTTTCAGATTGCCAATTTCTGGCAATTATCCTGTGTGCATTTTGGAAACAAAGCTTCCATTTTCATGGGTCTTACAGTAGGAAATATTTTTTCATTTTTTCTTATTCTGAGACTCTTGAGAATGGAAGCTTTGTTTCTGAAATGTGCATAGGGTGATTCCCAGAAATTGGTAATCCAGAACTTCCCATTTACCTCCAAATGCAAGTTCTGCCCGCCGACATACAGCTTACAGAGTGTTAAACCTCTAATTCATTTACAGCCATTGTTACAATTTTCTTTTTACAAATTATTTTTCTTTCATAAAGTGTAATGTACTGTCATTTGTAGAAATGATGTCTGTGTTTCATCGGTCCCTTGGTCTTCCTCTTGGTCTTTTCACGTCTCTTGGTATACAGTTCAGAACTGCTGATGTCCATCGGTTGTCATTTCTCCTTGCAACCTGGCCTGCCCACATCCATTTCAGTGATCTTACCTTTTCTATGATGTCTGTTACTCCTGTCATCTTCCTAACCCAGGTGTTGCCTGTGGTAACGTGTAAAAGTGTTTCTTATTCTTTTCATCATGAATAGCTACCACAAAGTCGAGGCCGAAGTAGTGGATTTTGTTCCATACTTCTTTGTGTAGTCTGAAGTAGCTGGGTTATTGCTGCAATTAACACCCAAGTCTCACTTCCATATGTCAAAACTGGTTATGGAGACACATATACGGAGGCTATAATAAGAATCTATAATCACTTTCCTTTCTTTTGACTTTTGTCTCACCATTATTTCTAATTTAATTTTGTGAAAGAAACAGTCTGCAAGGCATGTAAACAATTTTATGTGTATTTGTTATGGAAACATATTATGGTCTTCTGGGTTTGAACCTGTCCCAGAGATAAGAATATTTTCCCTGGGCCTCCCTGCCTCTTAGAAACACATTGTAGTTTGTCTCATATCTCCACATAAAAGCTTTCTTTTGTATTTCTGAATTAGACGGTGGATAGAAGGACTGACAGACAGGTATACAGATGGTTTTTATATGTACAATGTAATTTGTGAGGCAGAAATTTGATTCATTAATGAATGCTGAACAAATAAACTCCTTAATCTAAAGTAATATTAAAAGAATTATATCTTTGAGATTTTCAACTGAAAAGGGAAAGAATTCAAATATATTTTTACAATATGGAAGGGGAATTCTGCAGTTCATCATTATAAATCATCAGTATTTTGAACAAGAGAACTGCATTTCAAGAAAAGGACTTATTAAAGAAATCATTCAGTTCATGCTGTTCTCTTTGTAATATGCTATAGAAACCAGCTAGTACTAAAAACTGCACCCTTGGCAAACCACACATGGAGTGCGGTATACCTCTGAGGGTTTTAGTTGGAACGTAACTTGCTCTATTGAAGTGAAATTGGTCTTTTGGAGGAAATTTTTGCAGCCTTTCCAAATGAGTGAGGTGTGGCCTTTGTTTGATTCTGGTTCCCTAAAATTCCACAGCAATTCCTTCTTTCCCCTCACTCACCTTAAGGTCTTAAACAAATACTCCTACCACTCTTTTCTCCTAACCTGCAAATATCACTGTACATACCAACAGATATTTTTAGTGTACTCTTTGGATGCTAGAGCAGTGATGGAGCATGCCCTCAGACTGTTGCTAGCGACTGTACCCTATCTTCCTAGATTTTTTGATTCACTGGCTCTAATGAATAATTTATTGAGTATTATTTTGCTAAAATTTATCTTGCCCAATGAGCTTTCTCAATGTATTATTCCATGATATCAATTTAACAATACATTGATGTCATGCTCTGAATGTTTTGGAAACATTTCCTGCCAAATGTCTTAATAATAGAGCATAAAATGTCAATGATAAATTACATAGTAAATCCTGTTTCAACTATCATTAATTTGATGTGATATATAACATAAGTAGTTATTTCCAGGCCATTGTTTGACAAGTTTTAATCTTTGATTAATAATCTTGAATTGATAATATTACAAATGTCTCTTGAAGGTAAATCCTAAGAATGGGGGGAAGAGATGCCCGAAGAAACTTCTCAAGAGAAAGAAGTGCAGGCTTCCTCCTTGTGGTGAGTGATTAGGTGGTGGAGTACCAGGAATTAGAAGACAAAAACTAACAATCAGACCCCTTAAAACATACTTGCATGCTTAATTCATTCACAGAATTCAGATTCATAGTTATCAATTTTTGTATGAGTTTTCATTAAGATGCCTTTTAACAACATTTTTGTTTCTTTAATGAAATTTTTTTGCTTATTTTAAAAACAACAACTCATACAAAAATTG
>KZ308558.1:295146-344017 GCA_000376725.2 Ladona fulva | reverse complement strand
TGAGTGATTAGGTGGTGGAGTACCAGGAATTAGAAGACAAAAACTAACAATCAGACCCCTTAAAACATACTTGCATGCTTAATTCATTCACAGAATTCAGATTCATAGTTATCAATTTTTGTATGAGTTTTCATTAAGATGCCTTTTAACAACATTTTTGTTTCTTTAATGAAATTTTTTTGCTTATTTTAAAAACAACAACTCATGGTTGAATATTGATTTTAAAATTAAAAGTTAGGCTAATGATATTTAAAAACCTTGGTTTTTTTTATCTAATGGCTAAAATTTATCTTTTAAACATTAATTAATCGTTAATTTCTTTAACTCTTGCAAATCTGATATATATTTTCAGTTAAGCTAATTTTAATTTTGCAGGTCATTATAAATACAAATAGTTAATGAATTAAGGGTCAGCTCTTAGTTATTCTCAAGCTTAGCACTTCAGCATATTTGTGGAGTTATAACTTAGAAGGTGGAGCTCATTGGTTGGATGAGGCGGGTATATGAATGTGATAAAGTTTTGTTGTACTTGGTGTTGTATGTGATGTCTTTGCATGAATCACTGAGGTTCTTGTCTGTGGTGATTGCTGCTGTGCCAGGATGTATTTCAAAGACTGTTTCTCTTACTTTAATAGTAAGTTAAAAGTTTGTATCTCAGTAATGAAAAATGTTTGATCAAATGTAACTTACTAACAGCTCTCTCTCTCTCATTTGTAATGTTTGTCCACTTAACATATATTTACTGTATCTGGAAAGTTTGATGTTTACTAATATGTGTACCTGAGTGTTGAGTTTTATAATAAATGTTGTGTTTATCAAGTCATAAATAATGTAAGACTGGATGGGATGAGTTGTGAAATTGCAATTTTGTGTCTATTTAACAAAAACAGTCCATATTTCAAATGGTATTTATTAGGTTCCCTAGAAAACATTTTTTTGTGAGTTTTTGGGCATAATTACTTTGATTGAGATGAAATTGAACTTTAAAAAGTATATTCCTTTCTCTTGTTATTTTTTATTTGTGTAACTGAAAATATTTTACATGTATTTCAGGATTTTCAGTCCAAAATTTCAAAATCATTCTCTTCTTTCTTACGTTTTCTAGGTTCTGAGTTTCTTATATACAAGAGTATTATCCCAATTAACTTCTTAAAAGTATGTACAAATGTCACTGAAAGAGTAATCAGTGACTAAACTCAAAGTTTTCATGCAAGCATATTCACTGATGCCCCATTTCATGTTAAAGGGTCTACTAATAAACAAATTTGTCAAGGATAAATGCTTTATTTCATTCTCATTTACAAATTATTGCTTATAGAGTTAATATTAGATTAACAAATGCAGCAACTTTCATGTAATAATACCACTCTTAATGTTGAGTCCTTTTTGATGTTGTTTATGTGCAGCAGTAATCATTTTGCATTTATCATGATTAGGGAATTCTTGGGAAATTTCCTACCTCTCCAGTCCTGAAAATATTTACTCGAGACAGATACCCGAGATTGTTTCAAATAATTGCAGTCTTCTTGTGATACCCACAAATAGTATAATTGCAATTTTATTCTGGATGGTTGTAAATAGCAATTCTTCAACTTTGTTATCATCAACATTTATCAGGATGACAAGAAATGTGTCATTAAGAGAAAGCTGTTGGTGTGGCATATGTATAAAATTCAATTTTTTAACATATCAAGATAATACTACTCTATCTTTCTGCAATAGTTACATATGACTCCTGGCAAATTCAAGTGGATTATTTAACTGAAAATATTATAAACTATAATCACTTATTTTGGTACTAGTATTTTATGCACCCTGCTAAAGCTGTGCTGCTCCGATGGTGGCAGCTGGAATTATGACATATCTTGTAGTCTTTGTGACTAATGTGCAGCCCAATGGTGTCTGCTTCATGTACATGTGTACCCTGCAAGCCATCTTTCGGTGTGTGGCTAGGGGTGCATGTACCATGACTCTACATTCCTAATCAATTACTTTTGCATATCATTTGCAGAAAAACGAATCTTTGAAATTACTTGTTCAAGCATCAATTTCTCTGATTTTCTCTCAGAATCAGACCGGCCTTTGTAACAGGAAGGATGCTTAATATTGGCTACATCTTCTACGAAAGTCCTTCTCTGAACTTATTAAAATTGAGTTTAAATCCTCCAACTTCTAGAGATTTCCATCCTGTGCCCTACTTGAACTATAAGTTTATAGTTGTACAATTGGTTGAATATTAGTGAACTTAATGGCTTATTTGGTCTCAGCCACAAAGTCTTCAATACTGTTTGTGTGGGTATCGTTTAAACTGATTGGACTACATCTAGCAACCTGAGACATTCTCCAGTGTTAGCAATTACGAGCAATAAACCAATGTGCTGGATGAGATGCATCCAGTTGTTTTTCAATTAATTTACATAAGTTTGGCACCAATTCAAAGACTACAGATGACTTATTGTTCCAGTGACAGCCATCAGTGTGTGCAGCACATGCAGGGTGCATAGAAGACTAGTATTTTCAGTCAAAGACAGTGCTTGGTGAAGAGTGGTGATCTGATTCACACATTTATAAGCAGATTGTAATTTCGTTGAGCCAGCCAGCTTTAAATAAAAAAAATATACCAGAAAATTTTTATCTATACTACAATTTTTATCTTAATTTGAGATAATCTTTAACAGCAGTTAAGGAACTGCTGTTATATACTATGTGAATAATCAAAACATAATATGGGGTTGGTAAATGTAAATGTTTGTCTTAATCTATATAGTGTTCATTTCTTGCTATTCTCTGTAATTTTGTTACAGTTGCCTGTTAATTAACCCTTTTAGTGCCAGCCTCTTAGGCCTGGTATAGGCGAAAAATGGCCAGGGCTTTTTTGATGAATTTGTATGTTTGTAATTTATATTAAGGCTATTACTTATTTGTTAAAGCTAGTTTTTTTATATACACACTTAATACTTACATGAATGACAAAAAGGTTCATTTATGTTGTTATGCGATGAAAAGCTATGTGATGCACAAAAAAGAAAAGGTGTGAGCGTAAAAACACCTGGCTGATAGATCGGCCCCTTAAGCTAATTTTAATTTTGCAGGTCATTATAAATACAAATAGTTAATGAATTAAGGGTCAGCTCTTAGTTATTCTCAAGCTTAGCACTTCAGCATATTTGTGGAGTTATAACTTAGAAGGTGGAGCTCATTGGTTGGATGAGGCGGGTATATGAATGTGATAAAGTTTTGTTGTACTTGGTGTTGTATGTGATGTCTTTGCATGAATCACTGAGGTTCTTGTCTGTGGTGATTGCTGCTGTGCCAGGATGTATTTCAAAGACTGTTTCTCTTACTTTAATAGTAAGTTAAAAGTTTGTATCTCAGTAATGAAAAATGTTTGATCAAATGTAACTTACTAACAGCTCTCTCTCTCTCATTTGTAATGTTTGTCCACTTAACATATATTTACTGTATCTGGAAAGTTTGATGTTTACTAATATGTGTACCTGAGTGTTGAGTTTTATAATAAATGTTGTGTTTATCAAGTCATAAATAATGTAAGACTGGATGGGATGAGTTGTGAAATTGCAATTTTGTGTCTATTTAACAAAAACAGTCCATATTTCAAATGGTATTTATTAGGTTCCCTAGAAAACATTTTTTTGTGAGTTTTTGGGCATAATTACTTTGATTGAGATGAAATTGAACTTTAAAAAGTATATTCCTTTCTCTTGTTATTTTTTATTTGTGTAACTGAAAATATTTTACATGTATTTCAGGATTTTCAGTCCAAAATTTCAAAATCATTCTCTTCTTTCTTACGTTTTCTAGGTTCTGAGTTTCTTATATACAAGAGTATTATCCCAATTAACTTCTTAAAAGTATGTACAAATGTCACTGAAAGAGTAATCAGTGACTAAACTCAAAGTTTTCATGCAAGCATATTCACTGATGCCCCATTTCATGTTAAAGGGTCTACTAATAAACAAATTTGTCAAGGATAAATGCTTTATTTCATTCTCATTTACAAATTATTGCTTATAGAGTTAATATTAGATTAACAAATGCAGCAACTTTCATGTAATAATACCACTCTTAATGTTGAGTCCTTTTTGATGTTGTTTATGTGCAGCAGTAATCATTTTGCATTTATCATGATTAGGGAATTCTTGGGAAATTTCCTACCTCTCCAGTCCTGAAAATATTTACTCGAGACAGATACCCGAGATTGTTTCAAATAATTGCAGTCTTCTTGTGATACCCACAAATAGTATAATTGCAATTTTATTCTGGATGGTTGTAAATAGCAATTCTTCAACTTTGTTATCATCAACATTTATCAGGATGACAAGAAATGTGTCATTAAGAGAAAGCTGTTGGTGTGGCATATGTATAAAATTCAATTTTTTAACATATCAAGATAATACTACTCTATCTTTCTGCAATAGTTACATATGACTCCTGGCAAATTCAAGTGGATTATTTAACTGAAAATATTATAAACTATAATCACTTATTTTGGTACTAGTATTTTATGCACCCTGCTAAAGCTGTGCTGCTCCGATGGTGGCAGCTGGAATTATGACATATCTTGTAGTCTTTGTGACTAATGTGCAGCCCAATGGTGTCTGCTTCATGTACATGTGTACCCTGCAAGCCATCTTTCGGTGTGTGGCTAGGGGTGCATGTACCATGACTCTACATTCCTAATCAATTACTTTTGCATATCATTTGCAGAAAAATGAATCTTTGAAATTACTTGTTCAAGCATCAATTTCTCTGATTTTCTCTCAGAATCAGACCGGCCTTTGTAACAGGAAGGATGCTTAATATTGGCTACATCTTCTACGAAAGTCCTTCTCTGAACTTATTAAAATTGAGTTTAAATCCTCCAACTTCTAGAGATTTCCATCCTGTGCCCTACTTGAACTATAAGTTTATAGTTGTACAATTGGTTGAATATTAGTGAACTTAATGGCTTATTTGGTCTCAGCCACAAAGTCTTCAATACTGTTTGTGTGGGTATCGTTTAAACTGATTGGACTACATCTAGCAACCTGAGACATTCTCCAGTGTTAGCAATTACGAGCAATAAACCAATGTGCTGGATGAGATGCATCCAGTTGTTTTTCAATTAATTTACATAAGTTTGGCACCAATTCAAAGACTACAGATGACTTATTGTTCCAGTGACAGCCATCAGTGTGTGCAGCACATGCAGGGTGCATAGAAGACTAGTATTTTCAGTCAAAGACAGTGCTTGGTGAAGAGTGGTGATCTGATTCACACATTTATAAGCAGATTGTAATTTCGTTGAGCCAGCCAGCTTTAAATAAAAAAAATATACCAGAAAATTTTTATCTATACTACAATTTTTATCTTAATTTGAGATAATCTTTAACAGCAGTTAAGGAACTGCTGTTATATACTATGTGAATAATCAAAACATAATATGGGGTTGGTAAATGTAAATGTTTGTCTTAATCTATATAGTGTTCATTTCTTGCTATTTTCTGTTATTTTGTTACAGTTGCCTGTTAATTAACCCTTTTAGTGCCAGCCTCTTAGGCCTGGTATAGGCGAAAAATGGCCAGGGCTTTTTTGATGAATTTGTATGTTTGTAATTTATATTAAGGCTATTACTTATTTGTTAAAGCTAGTTTTTTTATATACACACTTAATACTTACATGAATGACAAAAAGGTTCATTTATGTTGTTATGCGATGAAAAGCTATGTGATGCACAAAAAAGAAAAGGTGTGAGCGTAAAAACACCTGGCTGATAGATCGGCCCCTTGGCATTCTTCACACATTAGGAGATAGATCAACCTGATGGCACTAAAAGGATTAGATCATTTAAACAATTTTGATAATAAACTTTTTATAGTTAATTTAACTAAAAATATAGCATTTGAAATCCAAATAAAATCTAAATATGTATGTGAAAGCATAGGGGTCTGTGAAACAAAATAATGAGTAATAGGGCAGTCCTCAGCCAACTTAAGTTTAAGAATTGAAGACTTCTGAAATCCAAAATTAAATGACCATGATAAAGTCCATTTTATGCTTGGATAGCATTAACTATTTTAAAGAATAAACATGTTGACCTATCAGTTAAAGTCTCATTTCCTGGTTAAAACAGTGTCCTCTGTATCGGGAAATGAAAAGCACTGCTAATCAGAATCCCAAATCATGATATAATTTATATTAATGCTAGTCATAGCATATAATACATAAAAGCTAAACTGCTTAACTTTGAAGAAAAACTGTAAGTAAATTTTGGTAAAGAACATTGGCTTTCAAGATATGACACTGGCTAAACAATAAAATACATAATATTTGACAACTCTAAGGTGTGTAGTATTCAAGATTAATGGATATTAATTTTCAAAATTATTATATTGTATTTTTGAATCAAAAGTGATCATATTTGAAAGTGGTCGTAATATATTCCAAAATTTTTATTCTATTTCCTATAAGCCCTTCCTTTCTTTGCTTTTTGAAGATATTTGCCAAGCCGAGCAAGTTACAAAAAATTTTGTTAATTAAGCTGTACTACAGGTTTACATTGGGTATTTGCTTCTGAGAGTCCTTCATTGTTTAAAGGTGATATATTAGGTGGAAGATGCCATATTAGTCAAACCTCACCGTAAAATAATAATATCTTAGTGTAAACCAAAAACTAGCCCCTTTTTATAATACAAAGGTTTACTTAGTTTTACTTGCTAAGCAGGATATTTGTGTACATTCCTAATATCTTGGAAATGGATACTAAATGTATGATCCCTCAGAAGCCAGTGCTATGGCCTGAGGAGTATCTTTACCTACCACTTGAATGAAAACCCATTTTCCTTTTTAATTCATTAGCTGATTTTCAAGTAACTTCAGGCAAGGTATTTTACATGTCCCCTATTTTGCAATAAAAGGATGATTATTTTTATTAAACTTTAACGCATTTTTTGCTAGTACCTAAAATTATTCGTTACATTACAGTATGTAACATGTTTGAAACATCTGTATTTGTTACAAAATTCTTCAAAATTTTAGCAGTACTATAGGATTTAACATGGCGAATATCATAACTAAATAAATGTGATGCGATAACAGATATAAAAAGAGCTTCCTCTAAATGTTCCTTGTAAATAATTGCATGAATCAAATTTGAAGACATTTGCATTGTAAATTATGGGGAGAAGGCATTTCAGTAACAAAACATATGTTTCTATCACTACCCATATATATGTGATCCAGTTTATGGAAGACCTTCACATTTAACGAATATTATACATAATTTAAGCTACCAATAGTTTTCTGTAACTTCTGTGATTGCATCTAAAGTTAATTTGGTATCTGATTTTTCAATCAATTATAAATAAATAAATGTGGTTAAATTAAGATTTTGCTAATTACAGTTATTTTCTATTTATGGCCATACAGTCAATGACAAAAACAATATTTCATACCATTCTTCCTATAGTGTTAATTGATTTATGAAAGGTTACCAATTTGCTCTCAAGTAACCCTGTATAAAAGAAGAAATAACTCCAATCATTATATGCTCATTCTACAATACATAAATAGGTACTGTATTATTTTTGAGTTAATATTATATGCATTAATTCTTTGAGATCTGGTATCACGAATGTGGTGTCCTGAACTGATAAGAGTTTAAATTTTACCAGATGGCAAAGTTTTAAGACTCATTTTATGATAAGATTTTATTGTCTTGTAGTTTATAAAATGAATGTTTTTTTTGCATTTTTGATTCAAGTAACTATTTATAACAACTTGCAAGGCAATCTGAATTATCTGAGATTTATTTTCAAAATTTTGCTTTGATTGATGACATGAGTTACTGAATTTTGCTTTCCTAAAGTTCCACAACAGTAAACTTGACTGTGAAACTATTTTTCTTTCCCCTTGCTCACCTTAATTTCCAAAACAATACCCCCACCACTTAGTACCAACAGAAATTTTAAGTGTAATGATTGTTTTTTTTCTATGGACTAAGAGGGAGTGACTTAAAAGGGAGCAATTGTGATTGTTTTAAATTTTTTGGAAAGAAACTGCCTCAGATAGTTAACATGCATTTGAAATGGGCCACTCCTCAAAGGAAAATCACCCTTGCTTGCTCTACCTAAAGAAGTTAGCTCAGTTTGCTTAGAGCTAAATCAATAAATTCTATTTTAACTTGGTCTTTTTTTAACAATAACTGGGGTATATGTTAAATGTCCAGGTATCATAAATGACCACATTTTTACAATTCATTTAGAAAGTCCAATATAACTTGAATTTCAAGATTTATTTGATATGGTTACAGCTATTTAATTAAAATTTTATGAGTTTGCACTGAAAGAAATGGAATATTTTCAGGTGATCTTTTCTTTGTTAAACAATATGGACTATAGTTAACATAAGTTTCAATTGAAAAATAACTTACTTTGCCCCCTCTTCAAACTAGACTCTGGGGAGGACTATTCAGGAGCCTTATTCCCTACTTGGGGTGATCCCGATGGAACCGAAAGAGGTGAGTATTTATTGTAAGCAAGAATGGAAGTTGTACAAAATATTTAACATTGAGAGATGGGAATAAAATGTATCAAAAATATTCCTATACAAGAATATTATCCTGCAGAACACAGTAGTATAAATTAACCTTTAGAAATGGGAAATAGAATGAAATTCAGTGTTTGTTTCAATTAAAGAAGCAAGTCAACTGTAAACTTGTAGATATCTCAAAAACCTATTTTCTATTTCCATTTATCATTCACTTCATGTTCAATCCTTACTTAAAAAGCACTTTCTAAATTACAATTGCATGACAGAAATTTTGATACAAATAAACATTTGCAATCTATAATTTTCCCAAAATATCAATAGTCTAATTATTTCATTTTTCACGAGTATAATAAATATTCTCCAGAAGACCTAGGGAAAAAATAATATGATAAGAGAGTTATTTACATCATGTGTACATTTCGAGGAATATCTTCAAAGAAAATTGGAAGAGCATGAATGCAATAGAATGGCACAAAACAAGGCATTCATCTGAGAACCACTTTCTATTATATTTAAATGATTTAATAGCAGAGCAGGCATTGAAAGCATGGAAGGAAATTTAAATTTTAAAAAGCAAAATTTAAAATGCATAAGGCCTCCAACAATTTTAAGCTTTACTTTATCAGTTCCATCTTTTTATTAACTATCTTCCAGTTTATTTTAATGCTTTACACTTTTGATAGATATTTGTCTCATATTCAAAGTTCGTGTGATTGAAAATTTCCAATCAGTCTTTGAAGTTGATCATTTGTATTACCAATTTTTTTTCTGGGCATCATTAAAAATGGTGTTGAAGAAGTACGTTCCTACCAAGAGTTTGTCTTAACACTAAATTATATGAGATACATTGAACAAATGACTCAGAAGAGATAACAAATTAATTAATTAACAAATAAACTGGAGTAGAAATTTTGATCTTTAGAAGCAGACACTGATACCTGTTTCCCCACTCAAGTAAGGGTTAAAATGTTTCCTGATTTATTGAAGTCTACCAAACTATTGCACCAATAGACACATTTATTATGCCCATAATATGGAGTTGTTGCAAAGTTATTACAGTATTCACCAAATTTTCCATATGATAAATCTGGAACTAATTAACAAAACTTTCTCCATGTTCAGCAATAAATAGAAAAGCTAGTCTGGTATTACAGTATATAATAAATATATTTCAGAGTACTTAATAACTATATGCTGCACATTTCTTTTATTGTTAATTCTGATCCAGAAAATACAGCACATAATTTAGCAAATGTAAATGACTGCTATTGTAATAAAAATATTTAGGCTTACAATAGTTCTAATATAGATAAAGTACGATACTACTATAAAATAATTTCAAATAAAGCAGGTGTAAAGTTTAATTGAAATTATTTTATTCATAACATGTGATCTGATTGTAAAATTTAGGAATTAAAAAATACAGCTGAATTAACGATTTTTTATTTGATATATCTATATAGTTTTAGATAAAAAACAAGATATTTTTCCAAGGACTAAACTTTTAGTATAGATGAGATTAATTCTGGCGATGAGTTCAAAATCTTATTGAAACACAGGCTCGAGATCTCTGGAGATATTTTATAGATAGTCTGATAAGTTTGTAGTTCTTAAAAGAGAACTCTCACTGTGAGATAACATGAGATACTGCTTTAAAACATGAGTAATGTATCTAAAACTGGCCAGCAAAATTATAGCCGTTATGTAAATTAATTAATGATTAAAATGATTATTAAAGGAAATGATGGTTTAAAACCCTAGCTGTTGCTGTTGACTGTATATTGGGAGAATGGAGTCAATGGTCACCGTGCTCTCAAACCTGTGGACCTAAAGCAGTACAGCAGAGGACAAGAAGCCTTCTTGTGGCTCCAGGGCCTTTAGGGAAGCCATGCGCACATCGCCTTGAATATCGTCCTTGTGTACTGTTACCCTGTCTTCTTCATCCTCGCTCATAGAATCTTTAACATCGTACTTACTTTTCAAGTGGGTGTGAATGAAAATTTGAAGCATTTTGATGTTCTGAACTCACATTCTCTCCGGAAAAAATACCTAGTTACGTATATCCTTCTAATCTTGATTTCAGAGTGCTGCGGAAATAATTACAGCCAGCTTGGAAGAATGGACATATCACCGTTTCGAAGAGAGAAAATTTAGATACGTCCAAGTTGGAATTACACAGTGTAGCAACAAATAATTAAACTTGACGATTGCCATCTTTTATGAAAATATTTTACCATGATTTCAGTAAATCTCCACGCTTCTGTTTAATTGGGACTACTGTATTTCAGAGAAATATCAAACGTTCAAAGATAATAACTTCATATTGTCACAAACACATTTCCCCATAAATATAAATTATATTGCTACGTCTCTTGTGACTCTCTAGTTTCTTCTGTTTCAGATTTAGATTTCACTTTATCAGCAGGGAGACTTCTAATGTAAAATTTTATCTCTGAACGTATTGTCCTTTTCTGAAGAAGCCGTGCCTTCCCCTTCAAGTATTCCTCCAAACTTTTGTACACTGCTTCCTGAAATGTTTGTACATATATGCATGATCAAGCTGTATACTTGTATTACTAAATAAATGTGAAAAAATATAAGATTAAATAAAATCAACTTACCGCAGCACTCATATCATTTTCGTCTCCGGTTAATAAAACCCGCACCTCGAAATCTTTCGTCAACCATTTTTCGACCTGTTTCAATTTCGATGCCAGATCATGCTTCTCTATTCGACTTGAAATATTTAGAAACTTTTCCCGCTTCACGTTCGAAGATTTAGAAAGTTTTTTATCTTTCAAATGTTCTTGGTTATAGTCTGCAATGGTCATTAGACGATACACTGGTCGTTGAGTTTTTGTATCATATTCAACCAAGTTCACGAGCTTTAGGTTTCTTCGCTTGGCCATTTTTAGTCCTTCTTCTAATCCTACAACACTGATGGCATTGTCAGTGCCAATCAAAGTAATTTTAGGTCCGGTTGCTTTCTTTGGGTTGCCTTTTGTAGTTCCAGTTCCTTCTTTCTTCAAGTTCTCCGTTCGGTTAATACCCGAGTCCCAGGTTGATAAACAAGAATTTCTTGCATTATGAAGTGAATAATTGAATTCCTTATCTTTCAACCATGAGATATTCAAATTTCTACAAAATTTAAAACCTGTAAGGCCACGGTTTACAAACAATCTTGAGGACATTTTTAACGAATTTCTAACGTCGTCTGTTTCCTAGTTGCATCATTCCCCATGTCCCTCATCGTCTGCGACCGCTACGCTTTGCGGCCTCGGACAACTGCTTCCCGATGAAATGGCCACCACGAGGGGAATGTCAAGATTAACGTGGTGTAAAACTATCATAATATCTGGATGGCATTCACCGAAAACCTTCCATAATCTTTTATATCATAAGTGTAATTCTTGTGGAAGGGTATACAGCACTTTTAATGCGAAAATAGGGCTTAGCAAAATTTTCCACGCAAAATTGGGTAAGCGGTGCGTAGTATCATGTAGAGAAAGACATTTCTCTTATATTAAATAAACACTGATTAAATTTAAAAATGCTCAAATAGCTCATTTGATTATTTTAGTTTTTTTGACGTTGAGGCTCTGATATATTTGATTTTTAACATTTCAGATACGTTGACCAAACCGAACATTTTGAGGTCCATCCACACAACTTCTTCTCTATTGGAAAAGAAACGTGATTACTACGACGTTTTAAGCGTTCCCAGGAATGCTTCACCAAAAGAAATAAAAAATTCTTATTTTCAATTAGCAAAAAAGTACCACCCCGACAGAAACAAAGGCGATCCCAATGCGGTGAAGAAATTTCAAGAAGTTTCGGAAGCTTATGAAGTATGTATTTTAATTCTCATAAATATTTTATTAGTCGTTTCCGGAGCAAGATTTTTCGTAAACCATTAAATTCCGTAATGTATGTAAAGAATGACTGAATGAATGTTTAGTAGTTGTAATATTTGGTATGAACTTAGATACATATTAAGTTGGCTTAGAGCATTCAAAGTTGTACTCATTGAGTGGACATGTTATTATGTTAAGCGTAATATTTGGAGAGAAATCATTAAGTTTAATCATAAATTAACATAATCGCAAGCCTTTGACTCGCCGACTGGGAGTTACAGTAATAATTAATGCTGTAAAGTAACATATTTATATCCTTGGTGATTTTATCTGAATTTTCTTACCTATATCACATAAAGGGACTCTCCCAAGAAGAAATTTTCTCCATATAATGATATAGAACCTTATTTATTAGTATACGTATATCCATCGAGTTTTACCTTTTCCTTTTTTATTGCTACTTTGTCTCAGAATCAAGGTGTTTGGTGCATTTTGATACTCCTCAAAAATACTAGTTAATGTTGAAGATCGGTTCAATCTTTAATACATTTCTAATCTTATAGTTAATCATAGTATTAACGTTTAGGCATTCGGATAGCCATGTGGGTGATACGTTCGATTTCGTGGAAAGCGGTTCCAGGTTCGATTTTGGGGGGTCACGCGCGAAATGACGAATCTTATAAAACTTTTAATCTAATCTTTTAAAATAATCACGAAAAACTTTTATAATCAAAGTTCATGTTCACATTATTAGAGGTGCTCCAACTTTGTGAAATATTTTTGGAGTAATATTATTTTGTCAACATTATTTGTGCGGTCGAAATTTTTTCTGGATAAACAAGGTCATACATGGTCTGTCTATCCTCTGTCAATGTGGTTGTGTTACTCTCGGTGTGATAAACTTATACTCTGAAGTGGAAATATTTTACAGTAGATTACAGGTGATCATTTCAATACTTACATTATTTTGCTTTTGGTAGGTTCATCCATTAATCAAACTTGACACTTTATACCATTTTAACTAAATCTTTTATTATTTAATTAATTTTGAATTTGAACCATCGATGCCTTGAATCTGCTCCTCAGGTAGTTTCTCCAATATTTATTTTTTCATGTTATTTTAATAATTTATTTCATCACTTGAAAGATGTCTACTATAATTTTCCAAACCCCAAAGCATCTCTATTTAAAATTATTAAGACCATATGAGAAATAGAAACTAGTACTTTTTAAAATTGTAGTTATGCCATATCCTTATTTGACTGTGATATATTCATGGATTCCTCAAATACTAGCATTAAGTTGAGAGAGTTTAATTTGGTTACTCTCTATCAACTGTTCTTTACTCTCAAAGAGTTATTCTGATTGTTTGTAAATACCAGGTTTTGAGTGATGAAAACAAAAGGAAGCAGTATGATGCATGGGGTGCAACATCTGAGCAAATGGGTATGGGTGGTGGTAGACCAGGTGGTGATCCTCGACAGGGATTTGATGCCCAGTCATGGCAGTTCCATTCCTCGGTTGATCCAGAAGAGCTCTTCAGAAAGATATTTGGAGAGGCTGGTTTCAAGAAAGGATTTGGTGATTTTGAAGATTTTGCTGAGTCAACTTTTGGCTTTGGTGGTGCTGAAGAGGTAAGCTAATAGTCATCAGTAGAATACTAAGTATATTTTGGTTTAATGTAAAATTTAGCTATTTTTTTCAATATCAAATCTTTCTAAGTTTAACTATTATGTTCATGATTTACTCCCTCACATATCATCCAGTAGCCCTTATTTATGCATATGTCGTGTTTACTACAATCTTGCATCCTACATGCCTTAACTAACCATAACATCAAATAAAGACATGCTCAGTTGGTAATTCTGTTGCTATCAACTGTAATAATGCTGTTAGTCAGAATTTAAGCATTGTAGGGGTTGGTCTAATTTGCTAATTTGAGGCCTTGAGAAGATAATCTACAGGGTATAAGGAGTTGAACTAATCTGATACAATGAAGTTAAATTATTATTAAACCCATTACAAAATGCATTGAAAGAAGTAATGATGACAAATTTCCATGATAAATACATTAACCACTGGATTTAGGATAGGTTTGGCAATCTTCTGAAAAAGTTGTGCATATCTTTATTCTTGCTGACTTTTCTCTAAGTGTATTTCCCTAATTTACCATGTAGAATAGAGTTGTTAATGTTAGTTTATAATATTCTGATAATATTGTAGGTGATAATGAACTTAACATTTGCTCAAGCTGCAAGGGGAGTGAATAAAGATACACAGTTGAATGTGGTGGACACCTGTCCAAAATGCCAAGGATCAAGAGCTGAACTTGGAACTAAAGCTGTGAAATGCACCTATTGTAATGGAACTGGAATGGAGACAATTAGTACAGGTTAAGTAACTTAGTCTTATCTTAGTAATTCACTTCCTGCTGCTGACTCATGTACCTGTAGCCCAGTATGCTGTCAATGCATATTGATTGCATGTCAGGCTCCAGCGGTTACACAACCAAAATGCAAAAGTTGTTTTAATTGATTTATGCATGTGTTTGACTAAAACTTAAGAACTCAAACTGCTTTAAAACATAAGTTTTGACAAATGTGAACCTGTTAGTGACAAATTTTTTACTTTTATTCTGCAAAATATTCATTGATTGGTGTCTATTCATATCTGTTATATATAGCTACTTCTCTCAGTATAAATGTATTGTAACATTTTCGGATCAGGCACTCTCACACCAACCAAGAAGAGTTTGAGCAGGGTGGAAATCACCTGTCCAAGTACCAAATACTGCATTATAATACACAAAATTGTATCAAAAACACAGCATAATTAGGAAAAACAATTTTCAAAACCATTCACCCAGATTTCACTGGTGATCAAAGAATGAGGAAAAGAATTCATTGCTTGTACTCAAAATTTCAACAATGAGTGCATTGAAAATTTGTAGTCTTATTAAAAAAGTTAACTTTGTGTGAGGTTTTCTTCTTTTGAAATGACCCATGGTTCAATGCTGGGACAGTACAAATTTCCTGAAAAGGTAGATACCCATAACTTGGCATGTGAATAGGATTCTTGGCTGTTTTATTTACACGTTTCACCACTTCCAAGTAAATCCATGGATTGATGGCATGGCAGGTTGACTATTTTTCCCTTAAAAATTGCTTTGGAAACTTGGATGCTATTTTGAGGAGGGAAGTGGAGGGAAAATTGCTGGAGGTGCTTCCAAAACAATTTGAAAGTATATTTTGAAATGTTCTTGGGTTTGATGCTAGCTCATTGTATTATTCTCATAAGAAAACATTGTATTTATACATGAAATGCATAAGGCGGTAGCAGTTCCCAGAAAGATAGATAGCTAAAACTTAGCATGTGAATAGGATTTGTGACTGTTTTATGTTCAAGGTAGACCATTTCCAAATCAATCCATGGTTCAATATCAGGGCAGGTTAAATATTCTTCCGTATGAAATTGGTTGGGAATTTGAATCTTATTTTGAGGTATTTCTTGATGAGATGTAACATTGAAACTTACTGATAGTGTTTCTGAAATGTAAATTAATTTTAATTTCTTGTCTGTGATATACACAGGATCTTTCCTTCTCAAATTACATTTATAAAGATGATATCTACTGTGACAAAATCTCTCATGCTTCTTATTTAGGACCTTTTGTGATGCGCTCCACTTGCAGATATTGTCATGGCACTCGCATGTTCATCAAATTTCCATGCAATGAATGCCATGGCAAAGGCCAAACTGTACAGAGGAAAAAAATAACAGTTCCTGTGCCAGCAGGTATCTATAGAATGTTTTAAGATTTGCATTTGTTGTTCAATGCAGAGTTTGTTTTTTATGCAAATTGTTTGAGTTCTGCCTGCGATTTTACAGGAGTGGAAGATGGACAGACAGTTAGAATGCCTATTGGAAACAACAAAGAAGTATTTATTACATTTAGAGTTGAGAAATCTAATTACTTTCGAAGGGATGGATCAGATGTCCATACGGACGCTACAATATCCCTTTCGCAAGCAGTCCTAGGTGGTGCTGTTCGCATTCAAGGAATTTATGAAGACCACACAATTCAGGTATTTACCTGCCACTTTCAAAAATTTGTGTGGTGTTTGCAAAATTGTTGGAAATACAATATTTTATACTGTATACTTATTACCTTTGTGAAAGAGTTCTCAGTAAAATCCCCACATTTTGCCACAATTGTATTATTTTTTTATTACTATTTTATATGTATTGGAATGTAAATGGAAAATTTATCATTGTGAAGGAATCATTCACCATGTCTTACTTCTCCTATGATACCATTCTTATGACTTAGAATTTAATTTTATTATATCCTGATAATGTAAACTTAACTTTAAAAGGATCCAATGCTTTCCCAGTGAATCTGTTTGAGGAATTCTTCATGGATTTCTTAAACTTAACTTTTTATTTTTCATATTTAGTTAATTTATTTGTTACATTTCATTTTACTGTGTATAAGGGTACATCAATTGATTTATGCCATTATGTTTGTGAATTAGACTAACAAGGAGTTGACTTAACTTTGAAACAAGACAAATTTAGAGTGATAGAGAATCAAATTCAATGATACCATATTTTTTTCAAGGGTTTCTCTCCACTAGCTTAGGAGGTACAGCTCTTTGATGATTCTGCCTAAGTATACCTTCCTGTAAATAATTGACTAAGTGATCATTTTGTCACTAATCTCTGGTGGTGGACTTGGTAATGGGTCTTGCCACCATATTTTTGGTTGCTCAGTGTGCACAGTGATAGTTGGTATGAATCCGACAATTGCACTCTTTTTTTGTTTCTATTTATCTTTCTTTTAGCCTAAAATCTTTCATTTTTTGTGAACCTATTGCATGCCTTCTTCAGTGGACTTTTCCATTTTCTAGAATGTTATTGTGTTTCTTTCATTAGAACTTCACTACAAGATGACTTGTTTGTATAAACATAAATTTCTTTGTCAGCCTCATTTATGAAATCAGAGAACACCATGCGAAGGTGGTGGTTGACTTTGGATAGGAGTTTGGATTGGGAGATTTACTTATATATAAAAGATGTGGCTTTCCTTTAGGAGGTGTATCATGGAACCTGCAATTGAGCTAATACAGCTTCATACACTGCTCCTGGTACAGATTATTTTTGTGTTTTCTATGTTTTTATGGCAATTGCCACCCTAAAGGCTGCAAAGTATTATCTATAGATTAATTATTTGCTATTTGGATTTTAGCTTTATTTTATTTTCACTGTCCATTTCAATGAAGCATTAGTGTTGTAGTTTTTTGCTCTTTGTTTCCTTGGGATAATTAGGTTAGGAGTAGTACAAGGGATAGTGATGTGTAATACATAGCCAACTCCTTTTGCAAGTCTGATTTCAACCAGCTATCACTTGGCACCCTTTAATGAATCTTATGATGCAATGCACCTGAATTCGTACTCTGTTGATACTCTTTTAAAGGTGTATGGAGTATAGCAGTGAAACTTCAATTGGATTCATTCCTTTCACTAGATAGAGTGAAACATTGAATGGATACAATTGGTTCACATAAAGGAGAGGACAGAATAGAATTCTTCTGTTTGTTGTATAAAAAAAGTAAGGGTAGAGTGAAAAATTTAACTGTTTTATTCAATAGAAGCAAATAAATTTCAAGTCATATCGTTTACGTTTGGTTGTTCCTTCCACTATATGAAACTTACCTTTATGTATGAAATCAAGACAAGCACCAAAAGAAGGGAAATTGAATGAAAATTCTTATTTTGGCCATGGAACGTTGCTTTCGATTCAAAACTGCAAGAATTTTGATAAGATCCACAAAAATTTTGTGAAATTTCGTGATTGTAAACAACTGTTCCCCCTGACAGTCAAGCCAATTGTTGAATCCGAGCTTATGGATTTCAGTTCCTTTTGTTTGGTTGTTCCTTCAACTATGAGGATCTCAATTTAATCTTTGTGCCTCATGTCTTTGAAAAATTGATCCACCATGAGGAATTATGAAGCATTCCTTATGTTTTTGCATGTATCATAGACATTATGTCAACATTTTATTTTATTCTATCATTAAATTAAAAACTTATGTTAGGTAAGGTGGTGATGCTATGGATTACAAAACATGTTTATATGTACAATTACATAATACGGCATTTTTCATGTATTAATCGAACATGACTGCCACTTTTTTGTAAATTGATGCATAAAATCATAGTGTGTAATCTTACTTGTGGATAATTCATACACAAAGATGTTGAGGTTATTTATTTTATACCCAGATTGCACCTGGAACTTCATCTCATGCTCGTATTCGCTTGACTGGCAAAGGGCTGAAGAAAGTGAATACTTATGGACATGGAGACCATTATGTTCACATCCGGGTTGTTGTTCCAAGTCGCTTAAATGAGAAACAGAAGGCTCTGATGATAGCCTTTGCTGAATTGGAAGATAACACTCCTGGGACCATTTATGGACTAAACAAATCAGAAGATGGTTAGTATTTTCTCTTTACATAATCTTTATTTTATTTAATGGTTTTAATTTTAATTTTTTTCCAGTTTAATTTCATTAAACTCCTGATTGTATGACTTTCGAGACATCTATAGATCATAAGAATTCCTCATGAAATGGCCAATACCACAAAGTTAAATTCTCAACTTTTGTCAAGAAACTGTATCATTAAGCAAAATCAGAATATTTATCCACAATCTAATCCATTTGAATTGTAAAATTTCAAAATGCAATTTGGATTTAAAAATATGTATGTAAGCAGGTAATTTTATAACTTCTTCGTGAACTATGTCCGATGGTTACAAAATATGGGTCATATATTCACTTGTAGATAATAAAAGAAAAAGTTAATTCAAAAAGGGGTTATTTACAAATAATTTTTGAGGTGCTCTTGTGTCAGGAAATGCTTGTACATCACAACAGAGTAGCTTCAAATTGTGTTTAATTTTTTGCTGTTTCTCTACTCATTAAAAAAAGACACTTTCTTATTTCTTTGTACTTTTTGGGGCTTTAGCTTGAGTGTTGACAACCTATTGACAGAGGGCTAATGTATTTAACCAATCATATGTTTGGAGATCAATTTTTTAAATTAACAACATTAAATAATTATAATGAATTGTTTTCTGAATTCATTGATCATTTGTTTAACATTATATGTTTTCTATCATTGTTGATAGATTATTAATTTGACAATCTTCCTACTGCTGGATAATCTCACCTAAATAT
Source organism: Ladona fulva (assembly GCA_000376725.2). Lineage (NCBI taxonomy): Eukaryota > Metazoa > Arthropoda > Insecta > Odonata > Libellulidae > Ladona > Ladona fulva. The sequence goes on along the minus strand of KZ308558.1, from coordinate 324,370 downwards.
TATATAATGCACATAAAGGCACTGCCCCCTTAAGGGATCAAGTCTAATTTCTATTGGCTTTTCTTAAGATATTTCTTCTATATAATTTTATAATTTGTTCTATGTATTTCTGAAATGCTTGAGACATTTTGGAAATTTTACTGTTTGGTGTCCACCAGCTTCATATTATATATATAGAACAATATAGGTGACTATTAACTGTGCATGCATGCATATTTGCGCATAAGTGTTTGGCAACCACTTCTTAAGGTTGGGACACAAATGACTGCACCAAGACTGAGCTGTAGCTTGGCTTGGCCGAGTCATGGTTGAAATCACACCTGCATCCGTATGCTGACTGCAGATGTGATCTCCAGGCTTAGTATTCTTTTTGATCTTGGCGTTCATTGAAATAATGTCCAGTAATTTTGTAAGATAGTAATTATAGGACTGGCATCATAGAAAGAAGATGTTTTTTAGTTTGCTTGCAAAGAAAAGCTTTTTGGAGCCTTTCTGGAACTCTTATGCAAGTTCAAGTGCAAAATCTACGTCCAAGTGTGTTGCAATTATTTTCCAAATTTTCTCTTTGTGTTCAAAGTTGCAATACTTCTTGCTTGATTGGCCGTAAAGAATCAGAAACTTCTGAATGTCATCAATAACTTTTTCTGCATCTACCATAATTATTTTATTAAATTTAATTACATTTTTGCATAAATATAGAACTCCAAGAGAAAGAACTGGGATAGCTCCTTTCTGACACCACACTGTGCTTGATAAAAATTAAACTAGTTAGGTTTGGTTTTGTCCTCGGTGTGGAGGTGTTGGTCAGGTCTTGCTGTGGAGCAGTGGGGACTAGCATAGCTAGCTAGCACATAGCTATGGAACTAATTGTTCAACGTATGATGCCTAACTCATGTGTTGGTCTTGGTGCGGTGATGTGTGTGTGGACATTTACATCATTAGTATTCTCTTTTTCTGCATCTCTCAAACTATATGTTCTACAACTGTTCTGGAATTTTTATGCTTTGGAAATTGCAATTTCTTGTGACCGCTTCATGTCTATATCTATGCAAGTACTGAACAAGCTTAGAGGCTTAAAAACACTTAAGCCCTAACTGATTTATTGTAGCAATTCTTCACAAAACATATTGCCTTTTGCTGCACCTTTTCTAACTCCTTAATTCAGCACTTATCAGCAGGGTCCCGTACACTACACACATACTCTAGATGAGGCCTAACTAACATGAAATAACATTTCTCATGAACTTTTTCTTTGCTCCGACCAAATTTTCTGTTATCAAAGCTAAGTTTCTTAATTCTTTTCCAAATATATTATGGATGTGGGTACTCCATTTTAAGTAATTCATGAGGAGATATTTCACTGATTTTACTCATAATAAGTTTATCCCACGGAGACTACAAATAATCATTGATGGACTTTTGAACAAGTTAACTACTGAACATTTGTCTATTCCAATCATCTCACCATTTCATAATTCTATCAAAGTCATTGACAGGATTAATCTATTCTCTCTACTCCCTGTTTTTCTGTGAATTGCTGTATCGTCTACAAATATCCTAATTTTACTATCAATTAGATTGCTCATTATCCAAAGTCACCTTACCAGGTTAGAACTGATTCTACACTACACGTAATACGAGTAATACTGTATGTTACCCTCCTATCGGAGAGAAAGTCCTTCATTACCTCAGCATTGATATAGACAACTATTAATTTATACAGTAATTTTATCCTTATCAAATGCTTTCAAAAAATATAAAAATACCGCACCAACTTGCTTTTTCAATGGCAGATTTCAGGACATTGTGGACTAAAAATGCCAGTTGAAACTCACAAAATGGAGTCTTATGAAAACAGTGTTTATTCCAATCTATGAAATTGGATCTCAAGGAAGAATGGACTTGAAAAAAGTCTGATGGGACCGGGAAACCATGTTCTTGTCAGACTTTCCCGGTCCCATCAGACTTTTTTCAAGTCCATTCTACCTTTGGATTTTTTCTGGGTGCGCACCATCTTGCGCAAAATCACCCTTACCCGTTTTCCTGTATGAAATTGGATGTTTCAAGAAAACCCGTTAAAGAACTAGCAATTATATGTTCCATTATTTAACTGCTTAGTGATATTAGAGAGAGAGAGACTTGTAATTTGCTGGATCCTACTTTATGCTGCTTTTAAATATTGGAGTGACATTTGTAATTTTCCAATTATTCAGGACTTAACCTCCACTCATCGACTTATCAAATACTACTTTATGAAAAGGTTCTACATTTTAACAAACTCACCATTTGCTCTTTACCTTGCACCTCACAGACATATGACCAAAAAGCTTTTAGGTCCTAGTCTAAGTATTCACATAATTTTAAATTGAAGAAGGGCATCTTAAATAGTTCATTTCATTACTTTTTTATATTCGCTGTTTTCTTGATCTGAGCTGAGTGTTGGGTATCTCTCAGCAGCTTTTAATTTAGAATGTCTATTTTTTTTAGAGCTTTCCTTGACTATTTATTATACTACATAGGTGTGTTATTTTGTTTTGAAAGTTTGGAGGGTACAAATTTGTGCATAAGGTTGCTCATTGTCCTTACAAAGATATTCCAAGTGTCCTTGGTATTTGAGCACATCAGATATGAGTTTATTACAAAACTCCCTCAAAATCAGCTCTTAAGATATTACTTTCCTTCGGTTTTCTGTGTCTTACAAAGTTAATGTCAAAATCTATAACTATACTCAACCAGCTAATTCATCAATACCAATGTATTAGAAAACCAAGAACTTTTTATACTCTTAATGGATGTGTGTGTCCATAATGCAAATGTGATTTATAATGAAAGTGCTACTAAAAAACTGAGTGCACCAGATTTCAGAATTGAATTTGTGGGGAACAATTGTCTGATCATGGGTCTAAGGAAGTGGATCTGGAAAGAGAGACTATCAAAACACTCAGTAGAGTATCTGAAAAGCTCTTCCCAATTCTAATTCCTCCATCTTCAAAGAAAAAAATCCATCAAGAGTATGCAGAGTTTGTCAGAGGTGAAAGTGGGTAATAAGTGGGAATTTCACTGCACATTCTGAAATTCAAGTTGAGTCATCACACAAAAACAACTCTATAATTAGCTTAACAAAACTATATTACTTGCTGGATGAATTACTAAAAAAGTTATGAATGTATATTCATAATTTATATACTTTTGTGGGAAAGCATTTATCTTTCTGCCATCTCTTAGAAAAATTTTAAATAAATTACTTCATATATTGCTTTTACAGATTTGTGAAGTAACTAATTGACAGAAATCAATTTTTCATTAATTTTAATGAGTTTTGTTGCTTAATTCAAAAAAGTTAAAACCAGTAGAAAACTCAGTCATATGTTTTACTTCCCCTTTTTTAATAATATGACACTACAAGCTACATTGAAGATGGTCAAGGGCAGCCCATAGGCTGTGACTTATGCAACTATGAGCTCTTAGTTTGAAATCTTCATGGAAACCTCCTCAATGTTCTGATGACTTAAAACACTTTTTGACTAGGTCATAACCATTGTCATTTTCTCTTTTGAATTTTTACAATTCCTCTAATCCTACCATAGTTTGAAAGGGATGGACATTCTTTCACTCATTCTCTGGTAGATATAGTGGCAGGACTAAAGTTTAAACAAGTAAATAGCATGTTTTTATTGTTTCTTCTCTCACAATTGAGCCAAGCAATCAGGAATCTAATAATGTCTTGTTTCGCTTGGATTTTGCATATCTTTCCTAATACCCAATGATAAAAGTATAAGATATGATCTCTCAGATGATTTCTTTTATGATTAACTTGTCCAAAATTCCCCGTAATTTATAATGAGTAATATAATTAATGATAAGAGTTTATAGGTTGTCATTGGTTGGAAGATGGGGTAGAACTAACTGGTATTTCCATATTTTCTGTAGGAAAAATGAAAGATAGACCAATGGCAGGCTCAGAGGCCCAAGCGAAACAAAACGAAGAAGGACTTTTAACTAAGATTAAAAAGGCCATATTTGGTTAATTTCAAATAGGAAGATTATGTAGTGAAAAAGGTAAATAAAATTAGTTGTTAAGGTGGAGGAAGACTAAATTTTGGAGCCAAGGAAACATTTTCATTAAGGCTTGACCGATGTGTATACTTGCAATTCTTTGATTGATCTTGTTCTATTATGCTGTAGAGGTTATATTCAATTAGTATATTTGCAATAATATGAATATACTTGCTGGTTACTATAATATTGCAAATATGGCAATAATTATTGTGACACAATTAATACAGTATATACCAAAATAACTGTGTCACAGTATTGCAATGTGAAGGTAATTGTATTTTTTTTAAACGTCAATGCTTATTTACTCCTTGTGTTCATTAGATTTATACTTTTAATTATTGATATAATTTATTAAGAGAAATCAAGTTTATTATCTCTCTTCATGTCTTATTTTATGAATAGGAAATGTGGAACATCATCATCCTGGCTAAAAGATATTCTTTTAATAGTTTTAAGAAAAAGAATTGAACCTTTATGTAATTTATTGATTTTAGTAGGTGTTATTCTTGGCATTAATGGTAGTTCCTTTAATGCTATGAGATGCTATGCTTTTTTTTGAGAATTGTGGTACCCTTATTCACATGCCACACTTATTTGGGAAAGAAGATTTAGGGAAGAATGTTACCAATTTGTGTATAACTTATTGAATTTGGCAAAGAACTTTTGTGATTCTATGTGAAATGGAATTAAGAAAACTTTTTTTATATCCTGTTTAAAATAGTTGTTTTCTAGTAAAAAGTTGAACCTTTGACTGTTATAGAGTTTTAAAATGAATTTAACATGTGTTTCATAAGAATTGATAGAGCTGTGGATCATAGGTTTTTTGTTGATAAATAATAGATTTTAATCCAATTACATAGATAATGATGTTGAAATGATCTACTAGTAGTGCTTTCCTGGCAAATTTCTTGGAAGAAGGGTTCTCAGGTCTCCATTATTTCTTTGATTAGAATGGATGTTGTGGCCCTTTTCTCTGGAGTTATCTTAAGAGTGAAATGTCAATGCATTTCAAATCCAGGTGCTCATATGGAATTGATGTCTCCATTTCACTCCTATCCTTATTACATGGTATATACTTTTATATTACATAGTATATTCATGAAATACATCTTATTGTGATCTAGGGTACGTTATGCTATTGCAGACATTTCTGGTTGGCTTAGATGAATGTATTATTCACATTACTTAACCAAGATCTCAGGTGTTCTTCCTGTTTGTCTTACTAAAACTGTTCCACTTTCACTAGGGAAACAGGATCCCTGGCATCTAAAGTCATTTAGTCGTATCATTAGTCATTGAATTAATTTCAGTGAAGCCTAGGCCATCTGCTTTACTCGGAAGTACTGGATCAAATAATCAAGGAATCCATAGAGATAGTAATGGAGCCAAACAATATGAACTGTTAGGAAGGGAACACTGAAAACAAGATGTGGAGAGCTGTCCTCTAGAAGATCCCTGGAAGGAATGCCCACAACACCAATAAATCCTGATAGGGTAGTGGGAGGGGAAACTCTTCCGATCTAGAGGAAGGAGATAGCAACAGCTCTAGTGGAAAGAGTGGAGTTATGCAATATGATTTACTTCATGTGCATACTATGTAATATAAAAGGTACATTCGCTGTAATGCAAACAGGAGTGGGGAATGGAGACTTGAATTCTCTTGATGCGCCTGGAGTTGAAATGCCTTAACACTTCATCCTTAAGATATCTCTAGGGGAAGGAGTTGCAACATCGATTCTAATGAAAGAAACAACCTGGTTGGAGACCTGCAAAAACTTCATCCGAATGGTGTTGAATAAAACCTTGTGCTTTGAATTTATCTCCGTTTACTGAATCATGAATGAGACCAATCAATGTTAATTTACCTGATATTAACTTTTACTAATTTACTATCGTATTATTTGAAGAAAAAATAATTGATATTCATTTTAAGATAAAATTTATATGCAGATATTTATTTTATTGGATTGAGAAGAGTGTATTGCTTACTTTAAAAAAATTTTTTCCAGGAAAATTCCGCAGCCCTGAAGATAAGGGTCCTTTAAAAGCAATTCGAATGGTGCTCGAGGAAGCCTGCAAGAAAAAAGGTGATTTGATTAGTGATAGAAAAAAGGGTTCGTCTGAGAAGACAGATGAGGATGTAGGCTCAATAGGAATCAAGAAGGTGGTTGAGAATCTTGATGAGCAAGACACAGACACAAAGAGAGGAAAATTATCGTGATAGAGAAATAAAATTTTCCTAGCATTCCCATCTCTTGACCTGGTCATCTACTCATTTGTCCTGACTACTGAACCCGGATGCCATATGACACTATTATACCTTATAGTATTGTGTGGATTATCAAATGCCAACTTCATTCTGTTTCCTATGATGTCCTAGCAAATCTATAACTCACAACAGTGTTCTTTTTTACTGCATTGGCAGCTTCATTGAAAAGAGAATTATTGTCAAAGTTGTACAATAGTCAGTTGATATTCGAGAGGTGCACCTTTTTGTCAAGAATGTTAATCAATTGCTTATAGCTAAAATTTTTATTTTATACTCTTTTGTAAGCTCATATATTAGTTTGTATAAAGTGTCTGAGCATTTCAAATTCACTTTCAATCCAGTGCAGTATCAAGAGCCATTTTATATGCAACTGATGCATATATACATTGAACTTCTTAGCTATTGAGTTGTCATTAGGTATGGAAATGAAACATCTTACTGATTAGATTGATTACAATAAAATTGATCTATAATGGGATTCATTGTATTTTGCCTTAATAACTATTTGCGTATATAAAAAGCAATTATCTTATTTTAATGGAAGTTGGTAATAAGAATGACATTTTCAAATTATTCTTTAATCGTACTTGAATTTCCGCTTCCATATTCTGTTTAATTCGATATTCCCAACATTAGTTCTTCCTAAAAATATTTTAAGTCATCATTAACTTTTCTATGAGTGCAATTCGTTTCTTAAGTTATATTTGACTCTGATTGAAACTTCTTAGTTCATTCCAATGCATGCTTCTATAACGTCATTCGTTCCCATTTTTCTGTATTCTACTAATTTTCATTTTAAACCTTTTGACTGTGAAATCAAGCAGCCATGAAGATTAGTATATGATAGTTAATTAGACATCTGGTTTAAAATTATCTTGCACCAAAGAAATTGGTCAGTAATTCCATCATAGAATAAAATCTATTTGTATCGATTTGAAGGATCTTCAATTGTTACACATTATCTTTAAGCCTTGAACTAACTTCTGAAAGATTTTATCCATATTCATTAGAACAGATAATTTTCATCCTTTAGAACATATGTTTATCTGTTTTACTTGAATATAATCCTGTTTGCTATTTTTAGTGAATATTGAATGTGATTTGGTTTGTTTTTGTTCCATGTAAAGTTAACCATGTTTACCATGAGACAAGTGATATTGCTGGATTTGTTTCCATATGAAAGTGAATGATTTGTTTTTACTGGTAGCAAGTGCTTTAGTGACAGAATAAAATATATAAGGAAATTGTTGAATTAGTTGTATGTTTTCAAAATTGGAGGGAGATAGGAACCTGACCTTCAATGACTTCAATTCTTTAAAAAGTTAATTCTCTTGTAACTCTGATAGAAGATCTGAATTATTGAGAATCAGCATTTGAGTTGAAACTCTTTTAAGACTGCTGATGAACTGAAGTATACTGAAATATTTTAGTGTAGGACTGGTTTATTTTAGGAGTTAAAAATGTTTGATTCAAATTAATTAATTTTATCACTATTAAACTGCATAATGTGGGGAAAAGAATGATTAGTTTGTGTTTGTGAAATTACTGTAGATTACTTCTTCACAAGTATATCTTTCAGTTTATTAGGCTTGTGTGGCTCAAAGTGCTCACTATTGATGGGAAGTCTTCACTTGATATGAAAATATTACTCATTAGATTTTTTGAGATATTAATTTTCCCATTGAAATAAGGAGAATCAAGTATAGTGATGCTTTGCAATTCAAGTCCTGTACTTTGAAAACTGTATTTCTGTCAAAAATTGCATGTGCACATGTATGGCACAATGCCATATGGTATATGTTATAAATCTTGCTGTTTTATTGATATTAATAACATTTTCCCGATGGCCTGACAATGATTTTATCTATTTTTTAAAGACTTACATGAGAAATAGTGTCCTGAAATTCAAGTCCGTCTCACAATTCCACATTATTTAGTTGACAGATCAGCGTTAAATTGCAAGGCATCATTATAGATGTATTTGAAGCAGTTTTATTGCATCTTAAAATGTGTAAATTTTATAGTTTATTTACAGAAAAGGCTTGATTAGTACTGTGCTGGAATAGTGTGGTTTTTGTTTAGTATGGTCGATGAATTACAGTTGTTTTGTTTTGTTGTTGTTGACTCAATTAAATAGTTGCCAGTAAATAAATTAATAATACATTATAGAATCATTTTTGGTTCCTGGGTAAACTCTTCAATTTTGAGCACCAGCAGAAAAATAATTTGATAAAAATTTCCCTTGTGAAGGAAAAACAGTGGTTACATTGATGACAATATTCATATTAGAAAAAGAAATAAAGTCAACTTTAGTGGTTGATGAAGACAGAGAGAAAACTGTTATCATTTCTTGCTCATGTTGGTGTTTGTCCAGAAATATGAATCTTGATGAAAATAAATTCACAATATTGCAAGCTTTTTTTTGGAAACCTTTACTCTTACTTTTTGTGCTAGTTTGAACAATTCTCAATTTGTATGGCTCTTAAGTGGAACCTATCCATCCTAGAAATTGAGGTTTAAGTCCATGTAATTCAACATTAACTGGGAACCTACTTCTTTACCACCTCTTTAAAAAGACTCCTTTCTGTGTTAACCATGAGATATAAACTTCATTCTTCCTCAATCTGCTGTGAGATTTGTCGACTTTCATTCAAGATGCCTACCTGCAGTATTATTTGTAGCATTTCCTCCCTACCTGTATAATGGAACAACTTCTTACAGACTTGACCTTTCTTCCAATTGTCCACTCCTTAAAATTTTCGTTATTATTTGCAACTTAAGTGATCCCTTTTAAATCTAGCATTTCATGATAGATTTAAATAAAGATGCTGCTATCACATGTTTAGCTTGGTAATATCTAATGAGAAGAGCTTGTAGAAACCAGTGCCTGATTCAGAAAAATGTATAAATAATGGTGAAGAAAAGATGAAGCCGAGTTGAGTTTGAATTTCACTATCCAAGGATTGAAATGTTTTCAAGTATGACTTTACTTCCTCTTATAAGTAAAATTAATTTTTCATATGTCATATAAAAAGTGAAGAGAATCTTTTCCTTTTGTGCACACCTGCTGTAGTAATCTGTATGTCAATTCTAAGGCAAATGATAGGGATTCATTTTCTTCACCAAGAACACAAAACCATTGTCATCAAATTTCCTTACTTAGTAGCAGCAGTTTTCTTTGTCAGCATTGAGACTAGTATTGGAATTTATTTTTCAGATAAGGAATTTTATTTCAGTAAGTGCACAGTTTACTGATTAAACTTTCAAACAATATATGTTGGTCAAGTTAGAAACATTTGAATTTAAAAAATCTATTTTCAATATANTTATATTATTTTTTTGAAGGAAATAAAATAATCTTCTCTTTATTTCTAATTTAATGCACTAAAAAGATTATCTTTGGGATTACAACATTCTTTAAGAGAAATAAGTTGTCTCATAATGATTTTTCAGCTAGTGTTTATGACCACAGTTGTATATTATTGGTACATTATGAAATTAATTGGTTTCTTATGCTATGAAAAGCTTAATTTTTTTAACTATAACATTTTTTTGTCCTTAGGTTTTCGATGATGCCTTGAAAAGAGGGATCTTTCTCATCTGTTTACCATCCTCATTTTCTGGTAATCTGTGATTTCGATATTTTAAAAGGCTGTTATTCTTGTAATCCTTTGTAAAGATAATCACATAGATTCTTCAATTATTTGTTACCATTGGTATAACATGTAAATATCACTCTTCTGAAATATAATTCAGTTTTGATAAGTTTCCTCTTATATTTAATTTTCCCTTTTAAAGATATCCATGTTTATATCAGAGCTCAGAATTTTTGTTTTTTTTCCTATGACTATTTAATGAAATATTTTTCTAACCTTTTGTCAGTCTTGCCTAAAATCATAACAGGAAAACCTGCGTGTTCTATTCCTTACCACTCATCCTTTTTGGCAAATAAGTTGAACAAACTAGAATTCGTGAAGATTAATCTTGATTTCAGGTTCGAGGTAGCGTTACGGCAATGATAAAAATCACTCGGGTGGAACTCACTGCAGGAGAGAAGATCTGATTACCAACGAAAGCTTTTGAAAAATTCATCGGTCCAGAACTTTTAGGTGAATTAAAGGGTATTGTCATTCCGGTGAAGAGCAAGCGCAATCTTCGGGAGGCAACGACCAAGGGTTACAAGGAAATAATCACTAAAACAGTTACTTTTGGTCATTCTTTCCAAATAGCATCAGAGAATATAATAGGGTAGATTAGGTAAGGTGTTAATACACCCCCTGCCATATGCCACTGGTGGCTTGCAGGGTAAAAATCTAAAAAAAAATGGCTGCATAAAAGTTATTCATGAAAATTAATATCTGCATTAATAAGTGGTGCCAACTCCACCATTTATGGCATTATATTCTAAAATTATCTCGGTTTTCTGGAGTTTTCTTCAATCTTCTTGCTATTATGCATTGCTGACAGCCATATCAGTGCCAGATGTTTATTTCTATTTCCATTCTGTTTTAGCGCCTCAGAAGGCTGTAAAAACATAGATTTCATACATTCAAGTATTGTATCAATATAAATTAGAGATTTTTCCAAATTCATTACAACATGTATGACTTTATTTGTATGACTTTTTATTACACTTTCCTATTAAATGAAATTCAACATCGTCCTCAACTACTTTTACATAACATTATTAGCATAAATAACTTCTTAATATAGTATAAATAACTCATTCAAAGAAAGAAAAACTCGACAGGGACGAAAGAATCAATGAAAACTTCAATAATCAAATGTCAACTCTTCAACGTGTAAACAATCTGTAACACCGTACGTAATCTGCTTTCCAGATGTTGGCCGCGCGTTCTACAGTCTCGAATTTAATTTTACGAGAACCAGGGTTAGCTAGTCTAGGTTACGGACTAGCTAGTTTGTCTGGGCTAAACGGCCATCTTTGGTACTTAATCCTGGTTTAAAGTCTTCCAGATTACGGCCGTATAAGTCACAAGATAGAACGTTCTTCATTTCGTTGCAGAAACCCACTGATTGGCTTGACTAACGGTGGATTAAACTAAAAACACTTGTTAGGCGTATTTTTCGCATTCGAAAGGAAATTTTGAATTACCTGACCTGAATTTCAACCGTCTCACGGACCCATGAACACCATCGCAGAAAACGAGATTTTCCTGTTTAGAATAAAACTATGTGAATTCTCTTTTTTCTGTATTTGTATCGCAAAATGGATGCTTCGGATGTCGAAAGGTTTCTGTTTTTGAGATCCAAACAATTCTCTTTGACAGGCGCAACTCTCTAGTACGTTCAACTCATTTTGAGTAAACAGTTAGTAAACGAGCAAAGTAAACTGTCCTAAACCATAGAAAAAATAGTCAGAATCGTCTCTAGCTGGTATTGCATCTTCTTCTTCTTCCGAATCCAATCTGGTGTAATCTAAAAAGAGAACGGAAGTGCTGCGGGGATAGTCTGGAAAATTGGATGAAAAACGTTTTGGTAAGTTATTTTGTTATTTTTTGGTTCGCCTGTTTAAACGACTAACATAACCTAACAAAAATAACAGTCTGTTCGGTGGGGGAGAAGCATTGTAATTAAAAAGGTGAAAAAGAATTAGTTACGAGTGGCTTACTACTACTTTACTGCTAATTACTTAAAGAAAAGACCAGTAAGCTTAGGAATTGACAAGAATATATTGATAATTATAGAACAAGAATAATTTGAGGCGAGCAATATTATTGATATTTTCTTCAACGCTGGTGTCACAATCTTAAAATTTTATGTAAATGATCATCTGAAAGCTTTGTTTTAAACTTGTACTCGATTATTTTTAGATATTAAAGTACTGATTCACAAATATGTTACCGAAAGTAGAGAATATATGCACCTACTTCAAATTTCTTTAAACAAAAGAAAGAATGTATTAACAATTAATTAATTAATAAAATTCATGTATCAAATCGAAGTCCTCTGGTGCTACTTTAAATTGATTCTGAAACATTTTCTTCGCACGTTTGTGAGAATCCCCGAATCTGCGGCTGAATTCCGTTTGTAGTAGCTCTTCGCATCTTACTAGAATGTATCGAAAAATTATTTTTCTCTGCTCTAGCTTCTTTACAACAAGGAAGATTTTTAAAAGTGCTTTCATTAAACTGTTTTACCAAAATGTTTCCTTCACATGCTTTCATTCAAAATTCATTCACCATGTTTGACTCAACCTTTCTTTATTCCGCAATTTTATCTATCCTCAAAAAGTGTTTTTGCTATCTCTCCTCTCAACTGACGCAGAATCTCCTGCCTCTGGTTGCTATTTTCCTATGCCATCGTATTTTTTTATAGATTCGGTAGGAAGCGAGCGTATTAGCGACTTTTTTTGCTGGAATGCATTACTTTCAGCTATATAAAAGTGCTACTTTTTGTGGTTCATCTACTGATCATATGATCCATTGAATCATCGCAGGGTTAATATTTATTATAATTTGAAATCAGAGCTGCGCCGTCCTATGGGTGCAAGGAGTGCATCGCACCCGGGTGGCGGCATCGAAGGGGCGCCAACAGAAGCGTAGCCAACCATTATTATTATAGCAACAACATTATTTCTTGCTTTCTGTATGATACGCACGACTTATATAGGAAAGATTATGATGTGAAATGAAAGAAAATATTTAGAGGAAAGATTTACGGATAACTCAAGACTGTAAAGGAATATTGGTGCGGTGGATGAAATCGAAGAATTGGAATCAGTAGAAGATTTTCTGCCACGAAGAATCAACCCTTTTTAGGTTTTGGGATGTATCTTTACTAGAGATTTGATCGAAGTCTTTCCTAATTTGCAAATAGCTTTGTGAGTGTAATTGAGATTCTGGTGACTGTTGCAACCGGGGAATGATCATTCTCGAAATTGAAATTGTCCTAGAAACGGTTGCGTTGATCGATGAGCCGAGACAAGAGTAAACAATCTGCCTATCATCATATCTATCTATAGAGAATGACGTTCGTGATGGACTCGCTTTAGATTGTACAAGAAATCACAGTTGAGATCTCCAAATATATATTTTTAAGTTAAATTTTATTCTGTGTTTCTTATTTGCCTCCACTCCCTTAATATGTGATTACTTATGCTGCAGTACAATTTTTATTAGAAAGGTTCATGTTTAGTTCGAAAATAGACTTAATAAAAATCATAACATTTTTAGTGATGTGCATTGCGATGATACTCGAACGTGCATCATTTTACGTTGCCAGCATTCGGAATATGCATAATCAACAGTTACTAATTTATTGTGATCACAGTAAGCTGGAGAACTAAGTCATAAAACAGTGGTATTTCAATGTCTCACAAAATAATTTTTACCCGCAAATCAAGAAATGCATTGTATTGGTATTAAATTCTTAGGAGCGGCAAATTAAGTTTGCACCCAGGGCGGCAGATAGGCGCGGTTCTTTTTAAATGACGAAGAGTTTCTGCAAAGCATCACCATTGATAGCCACGTTGGAATGAAGAGTTGAAATCGGAATGTCCGTTTCACTCTTCCTTGGAATATGGAAGGATATCGTTACTTTTCGGTTCCAACGCACTCGAAGTACGTGATTTATTCATCTCTAATGCACTTACCTTTGATAAATTTCATGAAAGCGTGCGAGAGAATTATAGATTTTAGATTTGTACCACGCCAACAGTCAGTGGCCTATGGGAGGGGATATATCAACAGCCAACCTACCCTATTAGATGCTATGCTAATCTATCCTATTAGCATAACATCAGAGAAGCTCATAGGGTAGATTAGGTAAGTTAGAGTAGATGAGGTAAGTTTAAGTGTTAATACACCCCCTGCCGTACGCTACTGGCGGCTTGCGGAGTACATACATGGAATAATTTCTTCTACTTCTTCAACACATGACATCAAGTGTTTTCACTACTCTCCCTCTTCTGTTTCTCTTCCAAATATCACCTGCTTAGGCCTCGTACGAGGGCTCGTAAGTTAAGCCGCGCAACAGTGAAGAATTTTTAGCAGCGCAAATCCGCCAACTCTTGATGCCAATCTTTAGCCGGCTTTGAAGGAATGCATGTAATGCAAAAGACCGCAAAAAGCATAAATATGTATATATTGCGCATCTGTTCAGTAAATTACTGAAAGAAATTAGAATTTTTAGCGAAGCACTAGACATAAACCGTTTCACTTCTGTTTAATTTCATCTCCTCTACCATGGAAAGTAAATTTCATTCAAATCGGCGGAGCAACTCTCGTGGTCTTTCCTAGTAAGAGAGAATTCAAGATACTTCTAAAATGCTTCAGTGTCTAGACTGTGGAGTGTAATTGCCATCGAAATCTTATTGATAATGTAAGAGATACATTAGCATGGAATATAATTTTTCACCGGTGTTGAAGACCATTCACGAGTTCGCGTTTCTTGTTTGCTCAAGCACAATGTTCCCCTTTCATCGAGAGAAGATTCCAATCAAAATTTTCTTTTTTTCGTCGTCTTTCAAGAGCGAAACTTATGTCAAACATTTAAATAACAGTAGTTTGTGGGAAGGTAAGGCCATCGGTTTCTAAGGCTGGTTGGGGACCCCTCCTCTATGTTGAGATGGCCGTACTGACTAATTTCCCATGTGTTTTTATTGAAATCTGAGACAAATCGAGTTGTCAGTGGAGGAATAGGAAGTTAACTGCGACAGGACAAAAGCTCCGGAACCCAAAGGTATTTCATCACTCGGTATACAAACACTGGAGTTGACTCTCTTTCTTTTTCGTGTTTTATTGGAAAAGTTTAGAGGAGGGCGTTGTAAGGGCGCACATCCCTGCGGTTCTTAAGAAAAGGCTTACTGTGAAACCGATGGACACTGGCCAATATCTCCAACTTCGATTTTTTGTGAAACAATTCATTATATAATATGGAGCTCCGTAATGCGTTTCTTAGCTCATTAGGGGGCAATTTGTGAATACCTACACGCCATCTGTAAAGGTAGATCATGAGAAACTCAACTAGCCCTTTTTCTCAATGATGTAGTTATAGAAGCAGATCAAGGTTCTAGAGTGGGCACCGTATTTGTAGATTACAGGAAAAAAGTCTCTCATATTAAAGATGGGATTACAGGCAAATTCTTTGAAAGTCAATTCTTTGAACCATCATTTCTTCGAATGACAAATTCTTCCAAAGTAGAAAACTCTAAAAAGTCAAGCTACGCCAAAATTATCTTAAAAACTGAATCGGACTTTATACATCGACATATAAACCAGTTCACTCAATGAGATAAACGAATTAATAGAAATATAGGAATAACCACAAAGAATATCCTGGGAGTGTTACAAGATAGATGAGAAGTATACAGACAATAAAGTCAACGGAGGTAGGCATGACTTCATGCAAAGACGTCACCGAGTAGTAAGACACTTTTCCACAGAATTTCGACTTTCGACTTCTTTCGACAAAATTGTTTAAAACTGACGGCTATCTGAAGTTGAACCAAGTAACACTGTTAATTGATTATTATTTTAACATTTAAAGTCACATCATTATTCAGTACATTTATTTAATTGAGCTATGTTTAAATATAAAATTGTTAATACTTTCCTCTTATTGAAGTCGGTTACATAATAATTCTAAAGATAACAAAATGTTATTGTTAAAATATTTATTGAAAGGACTTTTTAATTTATTTAAACATCAAAATATTGGTGGTAAAAAAGGTTCATTAATAGGGTAAATTACCAAATTGGATACGATTCCAATGATGACGTTGGATGTAATGTTACATTTACACTTAAACCCTGCAAACCGCCAGTGGCGCGTGGCAGAGGTTTTAGACACCGATAATCCTATCACACCCTAACTAAGTACAATTTGCTTCTCTAATACTTCGCGAGAAGAAAAACCAGAAGTTACTATTTGTCCTGGCAATCACTTCCGAGAATCGCTTCTAAGTTTTCTCTCGCGCACGTTGCTAATTGGAATAACAATATCAGCTACCTCGTCACGAGATCTGTGGTGATAAACTTTTCGAAAAGCTCACGTTGGTAATCAACTCTTCTATCCCTAATTATCCAATCCTATATTACTCTCGAACGTAATTTAACTAAATACATTCGTATTCATCATATGTATAAAAAGCAAATGTCAGTCCGTCTGTCCGTCCCCCTATTTATCTCAGAAACGGCTTGACTTAGAGATCTGAAACAAACTGCATTGTGTTTCTACGATTCTGAAAGCTACAGGAAAACTATTCTCATCTCTGTAAAGGCCCGGGTTCGAACCCAGGAGCCCATAGTACGTTTCTATAAGAGATGAACGTAAAGTACGTTTTCTTGACTTGCAGTGGTTGTTTCTTTTATAAAATTAAATTAGAAACAATCGTCCTACGAAATTGAGACAAGTGTCACAAGAAAGGAAAATGATCAGAGATTCTTCATATAAATTCGAAATTACGAGAACTTTGATAAAATACACGAGAAATTCGTAAAATTTTNTTAAAAAGCAAAATATCTGTCCGTCCCCTCTCTATCTCAGAAACGGCTTGATGTAGGGATGTGAAACAAGCGGCATTTCCTTTCTACGATGCTGAAAGGCCCACGAAAACAATTTACTACTCTACACACTGAAACTAATATAAACAATACATACAAATGATACCTTCATGCTTAGAAGGGCTAGATGTTTACAGTAATATGATATCATTTAAAAACTAGTTCAATTCCGTCATGCCCCGTCACGGAAGAGCTAACTAGTTTAATAAATAATAATGTGATTAATTTAATATGTTAAATGATTGTCAATTAAAAATTTCAGTTGGTTCAAACGCAGATTAGGCCGGTTTTTGTTACCATGACGACGTCTCCTTTATTCTAAAATCTGAAGATGAGTCCAGAGAAAGAAATCTGAGAGCTGATTTGAGTGAAGATGGTTGCGGAAAAATGACAAAGGTGTTTCTTACGATCGCAATTTCGATATTCTTTTCTTATATTCATTGTATGGCTGTAGGAGAACAAATCCTCCGTCGTTAAGATTCCGCGAAGCACTCGTCAACTTTTTCTCATTACTGTTTCGGGACCTGGGAATGACGTTCGATCTTCGTGTGAGTTGGAGAGAAGTTTTTGAATTTTCTCCGACTCTACGAAGAAGTCAACTTCCAATGTTTTCTTCGCCTTCTTTTATTTTGTTTCCTGGAAAACATTTACTGGTAAAATTGGAAACGAGCGAAGGGAAACTATTATTTCGTGGAAACTTTCGTTTTTCGACTCGTGCGTGTCTCGTGAATGTGGAGAAAATGGTGAGAAAATTTGCTGCCGTGAAATATTTTGCACGTCTTTTCGTGGTCACAAAAAGTTCTTTGTTATACATGGAGATTGCATTGGCGTGATCGTCCGTCTTTACCGGCACGAACCTCACGGTTTCGACGACGAAAGATGGTCATCGTACCGCGGTGAACGGTAGGGAATATTCACAAACGTTTATGCAAAGTCTGTAGAACATCTGCAGTCGATAGTAGCACAATTGGTTGATGGGTATGGAGTGAATCAGAAGGCGGTTGAAAGAGAAAACCTGTGTCCATAGCAAGAGCGAGGACTGGTACCGATAGGGCATACAGGCCCTGGTGAATCGCTGGAGGAAGGCAGTAGAGCTTGAAGGAGATTATGTGGAAAAATAGATTGAGGAGATACAACATCATTCTTTCACATATATACTGTAAATTTATTTTACGTAGAATATATAGTTTTTGAGAAAAAAATGTGGGGCATTACTTTCATATGAGCTGCCAAAGCACAAACAATTTGTTTTATTTTCTAGAAGACGCTTTCGTAAGGCGAGTCTTGGTTGTAAAAAATCTCTCTCTATTAGAGAGCTGTATAAACTCGCTTATAAATGTTTTTGGGTTTGCAAATGACGATATCTGTGGTTAGTCTCACCTTGCTCGTTTATCATGTATGTAGCTGTTGCACCAACTGTTAAATGTTGCTCACCTCTGAACTTATGGTATTTCCTTACATTCGTTATCAAGAATAACACAGAATATCTTAGTAATCCAGAATATCATGAAAAATATCAAAATCAATTGAGATAGACTTCCGATTCCTGCAAAAAGCGTTGCGTCACGATGAACGAATACGAGATTGTAGATATATAGGTGGAAACGCATAGTTTTACGGTAAATATAGAACTAGCAGGAGCACGGGCCGAAGCCACGTCTGAGATACAACACGCCCTTGCACACTCTTTCGAATCAATGAATTAGGAATACAACAGAAATTAATTTTTCCAGATTTATCAGAAAGGAGTGCAATGGTCTTTGTGTTATCAACAGACCGTTTTTCAATCATTTTCATGTAACCAGTAACAGTCATAATATCGCAGAATAAAGGCGTTTATTCAAATACGAGCGAGAGAATCTTGAATCTTCATTTGCGGTGTAAGCTTTCAATTCAACCGTTATCACACTTTCACTAATCGCACACTTGTATTTACCCCGCAAAACGAATCTTCTGGAACATTTAGGTGCATCGTAAGATTTCGGTGCTCGGTGCCCAACATTTGCACCGAATTTCTAGATTTTCGTTTTGATAGAAAAGGATTTCACGTCAGGTGTTCACCTTTCAATCTCCATGGATTGCGAAAAACTTTTCGTTACCATTATTAGAAATTTTCACAAACGATATTTACGTTGACGGCGATATCCTTGAGAAAGAGAAGTTTCGATTTGCAGTTCAGAATTAGCCGTTCTTGTAGTTTCTGAAGGTACCGATTCATTCTTTCGACCTGAAAACCTCTAGTCAGAGTATAAAGAGCAATTTAACAGTGCGCATCGGTGCATAGCTGTTTGTTCATTTTGTTTATAGCGACGTGTGAGGCATTGTTGAATTATTGACAGTGCAACGAAAACGAACAGAAGCTTGCGACGAGAAATCCTCGATATAACTCGATAAATATTGTGTTATTCGTCGAAATGAGCTATTCATACAAAGATTTGTGGACTAGTTCTATGAGTATGTACTAAGAGTGAGCAACTAATCAAAAGTATGATGTGTAATGGCCATATTGGAAGACAGTTCGTAAAATAAGTATTTTGAGAAGTAGATTGTAATAAGAAAACTGTGGCGATAAATATCTTTGAAAATCTACTTGCAATTCGATTTTATGGGTTTCTTAAAGTGATTAATCGTGAGCTGGGGAAAAGTTTTCCGTTGCTCTTGGAAAAGGTACGTGATTCATGGCGACCTCTGCTTTCCGTTTCTTCGATACGAATGCCTTACTGCGTAGCTGTATTTCCCTCTCAGAAATGTTAATTTTGCATTCTTCATACGAGTGGTACAACCATGTAACATCCGACCGGCGAAACACACTTGGAAAAGCATTGCTTTCTGGAAATTTCGCCATCCGCTGACGTCGAGGAATCTCCGCAGTCCATGCAAAGCGGCACCAAAGCGCGTTCTCCCCGCTTAGTTCGACGGTTGTACCCGACAACAAATCATTC
Source organism: Ladona fulva (assembly GCA_000376725.2). Taxonomy (NCBI): domain Eukaryota; kingdom Metazoa; phylum Arthropoda; class Insecta; order Odonata; family Libellulidae; genus Ladona; species Ladona fulva. The sequence goes on along the minus strand of KZ308558.1, from coordinate 304,574 downwards.
TCCTCAACATTATTATCCTTTCGGGCCACCTGCTCTTGTAAAGGCGTGCGGGAGTCATAACTCTGGGCCGAGGGACACCTCCGCTACGTGGCAGCACCAGCGTCAGCGACGGTGCTGCCCCTTGTGGCGCCTCCGAAGGTGGAGCGACCATTGTTGGGCGCCGAAAATTTATTATTCATAATATTTTGGGCGCGATGTCGTCCGCAGTGGAGGAAAAGGAACTTATTTATTTTTTTCGGCGAAAGGGGAAAGGAGGAATGGAGTGGTGGTGGGAGAAATGTTTGAACCGCTGTGGTTGAGTGTGACCCCTGTAGCTGAAGGGGAAGATGGAGGCGAGAAATACGATTTTTGAGAAGCGTCGGTTGCTGTTGTTGATGTTGTTAGTCTTTGTTGCGGCGGAAAAGCGTTTTAGAGATGAATCGCGTGAAAAGAGAGCTTATATTTCTCTCTTTCTCTTTTCCATTTCCACGAATTCGCTGATTTTTCGCGATTTTTAGCTCGTCACTGAGTGAATATTCTTTTCTCTAGAGCGTTCCATGCGAAGGTAGACCTTTAAACATGAATTTATTTTGCTGAAATGCTCTATTTTCTTTCATTGTGAAGGGAATAGGTTTTGGTAGAGCACGAAATTAGAGGTGGATCGGAAAGCAGATTTTAAAGATCTCGAAGAAATATATAGAGGATACGATTGCCTCATTCATTCATGAGGCTAATATGTCAACTAGCATTTGAAGCTGTACCAGAATAGATCCTGAAGAAATGTCAAAATCTAGAATGCTCAAGATGAAATTATTTCAAGTTGGAAGTAGTTTAGCAATATTTCAATATCGCCACACGAAGAGGTTATTTGGAAAATATATTCACAGGACGTCTTCCCGTTTGTTAACTCAATGAAAAATACTTCGATGTATGAGGACTTTATTTCACGCATCGATAATATAAATGTTTGTATATTAATTGTTTATTTAAATTTTACGTAAAGAGTTCTAATTCTTCGGTATAATAATTGCAAGAGTTTAGATTTAGAAAATGTTTGGAAGACTCCCATAAATAAATAAGACAGAGGCTCGTATTAGGAAATGTAGTAATCAGAGTACACGGTTTCGAAGTGTTTTGTTTGATCTAACTTAGAGAAGGAATGCGACGCAAATTATTGCAAAAACTTAGAAGAAATAGTATGAATTTTAACATATAAAAATCCTGTACTGTTATCTCTCATCGGAGAATGAATTATTATTTTCGTTGGTGCAGATATCAGAGAAAAATGCGTGCTTCTTCCAATTGTAACTGTTAATAGCAATATCACAAGGTATTTTTTCTCAGACTGAAATTTAGACTCGTACTTACACATTCTGCTTGAATCATAAACAGCTTTGATATACATATTCCTAATTTTATCTCTTAATCTTAAAAGAAGAGCATTGCTTTTTCTAACCTCCCGCGTTTTTCTGATTTCATCGAGCCTTCTCTTGTTATGGTTTAAAAACGCCATGTTCATGTATCTATATCTTGACCTCCCTTTGTATCGATTCCTCTCGAATGATAAATAGCTTATCGATAGATCCGTCGCGGGGAAAAATATCGATTAGGTGTTATTTCTCGTTTAATCTCTCTTCTTTCATCCTGTCATCTAAATAGTCTCCTCGAGGATTACTTTGTAATTTAAAACTTAAACGTTGTTAAACTAAAATTCCGTGGTCTTACGTGAGCAGCATTTCAATGAAATACATCTCTTTTGTAAGTATCGTAGTATTCTAGTGTTGGCTTTTCCTAGACGGAAAGTCTATCGGAATGTTCTAGTCAATCTGTTTAGTCTCCAGAAATATTCTAAAGCAACTGTACACCTTTTCTTTAGTTTTCCCTTTTTAATACAGTTTTATGCTGATTTAAGATGCTAATTTTTAATAAATAACATCAAATTAGATTATATTTACGCGTGCATATAAAGAGTTACCTCGGTTAACGAAGATTTTTCGTTCCCGCATCACCTCCTTTCACAAATTTTCGTAGGTGATTGCATTAAAAACCAGAAAAACTTGGTATGATATCCCAGAAAACTACCAAAGATGCATATCGACTTTGATTTTGACATGGTTTGGTCGTTTTTGAATTTCTAGTGCCAACAGACGTGCATGGACTTATACCAAAGCATTCGCTTCCTACATTTTTATTCATTACCCGGGTTCGAATAAATACTAAAAATGTTGTCAGGTAAAAACTTCGCCGTTAGTAGCCGAGATAGACTCTGAGTAGTTTCGTTAAAATAAGTCAATCCCTCGGTTCGATTTCTCTTCAACCTTAGGGGAGTGTCCAAACTCTACTATAATTCAAAATCATCAAGTTTATGTATTCCCAAAGCTGTGTTGTTTAATTGCTGTCAGTAACTAACATTCAGTTCGTTAACTGGATCATTTTATAATTTATCGTTGAATGCATTTCATTAGAGAAATCTCCAGGTTCATCTCTTCATTAACATCTTTTTATCTGAACATGGAATTAGTTCCTGAAAGTTCCATTCTCCGAAACTTCTCATCGGAATTATTATGCAGCTAACGTTTAACTCTTAATTGTGTTTATCTAATAAACCCACTTCAGAAATATAGGCAATGAAAGGGCAAATGGTACCTTTAAACTGTGATGACTAAAATGAATATTCACTGGGATTAACAAAAAGTATCATATATTACTTACCATCAATAATACCAAGTATTATTCATTATTGGCCAATAGAGACTCAAATAAATGAAGCCCTCCTAGGCTGAAGGTGCAATGATTCGGAACACAAAAAGCAGTCGAAAGTCATGCATCAAAATAAAGACTGGGAAGGATTGGAAATGCTAAACGGCGAGGAAGTGTAGGGATGGAGTGCTGACCGAAAGGAAGCTCTTTTTGGTTTCCGGAATTTGGTGCTTTGGAAGAGGCGGCGTAGGAGATGAGGCTGATTTGGCCTACAAATCAAACCCTCTCGTGATGTGTGGTCGCAGCACAGCCACGCCTACGCCAAAAGGTCCTCGCATGATCTATCGATTGCTGTTTTTCCAAGAAAAATCCCAGCGAAAAATTATAGACATTTTGCAAAAATTTTCCAGGATATAATCGAAGATTTTCTCCGGAAAGTATGGAAATTATAACGTAGGCGACGAGCAAATTGTCGTAAAGCATCATGGGATTTCTTATTTAGTATATAAGTAATTTTATTCTTATGTAGCATCTAAGTTGTTCTATTTACTCCTAAAACGTCTATGCTCCTCCTAATGAAAGGGTATTTATTTGTTAACTGAAGGAATCGCTATTTTTGCAACACCACATACAAGTTTATTTAAAGCAACTATATATTTTTAAAACTTCATTCACTTTTTATTGTATTTCCTCACGATAGTGTGTTCCGTTCCTCTAAGAAATTTCCATAAAAATCTTTTTTTTAAATATCTGTGTCAAAAACACGTCCCTTTTTACTCATGATGGCAATCCCTACAAAACATTTTCTTCTGGGCTACCTAAGTTTCACTACTTGTTTTTTTCTTAAGCATGTATTTTTATGAAAGTGAAATGAAGATATTATTATAATCTTTTCTGGAATAAATTCCTTTTATTCCTTTTTAATATTCATTGCTTTACCGAGTGCTTTTTAGTTACTTTTTGTATTTATATCCATTTAAACATTCTGCATGCACCCTTTCAGCGTGTGGTGGGGATAAAGTTGTTCACGGTTGCTTTTGAACATACAATCAATTTAGGGATGATTCACGTTAGATATTAAGAGCGTCATGTATAGGATTGGGTTGGACTCTTTTTACTTCCATTTGGGTAGCCATTTATTGACAGTTTGGAGTTCGTTAGGTCGATATAATACCAAAGTTAAATATTGATATTTTAATCGATGCTCCTCCTATGAATCCGATCCTTTATTGTAAATTTGGAACAATATCGTCTACAATGAATCATCTAATTATGAATGCAAATGCTCTGCCAGATTTTGTAAGTTCTTTGGATAAGTTTTCCTTCTGTGCAATCCCGTGTAAGTTGCGTTGCTTTCGTTTGCATTCGTCATTGCAAGTTACAAGAACTGATTTCTGTTTTAGTATGAGTGAAATAATATTCGTTCCCGTAGATAGTCTTTCCAGCAATTACCGATTTCAACGTTGAATATACTTAAAAATCGACTTTAGTGCTGTCCTGTTACACATTATATATCTCGTAAATCTTCACCTGTTCAAATTCAAATACAAATATCAGAGAATGAGATAATGTCTTTGTTCCTTTTTTATGAGAATTAGCATAACGTGTAGAAGTCATTCTTTAAGTTGCTGGTTGAGTTAATTTGACATTCATTAATTCTCTCTTCGCATATTTCTTAATGAGTCGTGATTTTCGGTTGATTTTCGTATTTTTTTTATCTTTTCACACAATCTGATGACTATTTCCCGTGTGAAACGCGAATTGCGTGACCATATTCTCGAGAATGGGAAAATATTTGAGTGAAAACCTCTGTATCTCTGTTTTAATACGGATATAACCCTTGTTTTGCCACCTGATTTATATTAACGCTTTGGATATTTATACAAGAACATTACCCTTTGATTGGAACCCATTAGACCATTGTTCTGGCGTCATTAGCCATAATTTTGACGGTATTTGCTATCTCAGGCACGCTAGTTATCAATTAGAAGCAATCTCACCGAACAATATCAGTCACAAACTCATTTTTTTAAAGATTATTTTAGGTCAAGCAATCTTTTCAATTCAAAAAAGTGTGTAATTATTCTCATGTGACCTAAGTACGAGTGTATAGTTCTCGAAGAAGAATAGTAAAATTTACAAGGAGTAAAATAATGAGCTTAAGAAAATAAGCGATGGCAGGTTCGACAGAAGAGAATAGAATACATCTTTATTTAGAGATTGAGATTTAAGAGATTTTAGAGATTGAGAGCGAGATTGAGACTTAAAAGTCTCCTCTTACATCTAACCCTTTGTCATTTTAAACGTGGTTAAAGATGGAGGAAAAAATAGCAACGAAAAAGAGAAAAGGATTAAACTACAGAGTGGATTAAATAAACCTAAGCCACATCCTTAGGAAAAGACGTCCACTGCAGTAAAACTCCTGCAAGGAGGGTGAGAAAAACCTGCGAAACCTACACATAGTGATAGCTAAATTTTAAGTTAAAAGCTCAAAGAAAATTATTTTATGTAATCTGAAAAGACAACATTAACAATAAAAGGAAAAAAGCGAACAATGGCGTGGCAAAGTTTTCACACCAGAGGACAATAAGTATTGAAAAATTACATAGGAAAAATAAAAAAAGGTAATTACCATTGGAATTTTGGAAGTTAAATAACCTGGAGTACACGTGTAGCACGTTTTTAGATCTGTTTTGGTAGATCTTCATACGAATATTTTAAATTAATTTTCTGCGAAGAGATACGCTTCTAGTATGCTCAGTATGAAATAAGCGGTTTAATTCCGATTGGAAGTTTAAAATGGATCAAGGTTTTAGAATTAACATAGAATTCGCTTAATTTCTGTCAGTTTTACTGCACTTCATTTCTGTAAAATTCTTATTTAATAGTAAAGTTTCACGATGAAATAACAAACGAAGGACAACTTATTCAAAAAGTTTCGTACCTTCTTGCAGCATCGACCTTATTTCAGATTGATGGATAATCCTTGAAGTGATAATGTACATTTCGTTCAAGAGAGAGGACCACGGCTTATACGACAGGTGAAAGGAACTGTTTTGCATCATTCTTGCTGTGTGAAAGCTTTAACGTCCATTTGGTCATTATGATTAATTTTTGAGATGGTGAAGAGGGCCTTTAAAAGGACCCTCGACTGCACGAGAATTTGATTCGAGTTTTTGTTTGTGGTTACCGGTACTTAACCATTTTCTGGCGCTCCTCCTGCCTTCATTTGTCCCCATAAATGGCGGATGAGAGGTGGTAATCTCCTGATTTTCGACCAATAAATACGTGAGATAGCATTTTATCGCCCCCTCCCGCAGGCTTAATTGCTCCCCGGAGCTCACGTGACCCGACGAAACTCTAATAACATTGGGTTATGGCGCTCTTTTCACAATTTGACGTAATTAGGGATTAGAGTCCGCCTGAAATATACGCCATTACTGAGCCCTCAGTTTATTCGGATAGAGAGCACTAATAACCGTGTTCAAGCTATTGGCTTTGGAGGGAACAGCTTTTCGCTTGCGCGCCCCCTCTTCAAATTGCATTCCATCAAAACTGTGAATGATATGCCCGTAAAATGTTTCTTGAGGGTGATTTTTTGTTTGAATTCTCAAATGAAAAGACAATATCGACAACCACGAAGTTTTCCTTACTTGAATAAAGGGTTGAATTTCGATATTTGGCGATATAGTTTATGACAGAAGCAAAATTAACTATCAACTATTATATTACATTACAGAAAATTGTACTTTTTAGTCGAATATAATAAATTTATTCGTTCCAAATGCATTTGCTGCTTTTGGATTTGTAAAAAGTTCACACTTTAAAGGTTTCTCCATACGTTGTCCTTTCCTATTTGTTTAAGCGTTTTATGTTATTTCCTTTTAGGTTTCTGTCGGAAACCTTTGGCTGTTTTACTATTACAAAGCAAACCTTTCTGAACGTAAGTTTTGGAATTAAGGTAACGTTTGGTATCATCCTCCTTTGATAGCATAAATATATTGGTTCTTCTCTCTTCCAAAATTAACGAATGATTTATAAATGGATTAATTCTCGAACGATATCCTGAGCGGATCTGCTCACACGGGCTGAGTTTATGGATTTATACCTCCAGATTTAAACCTAACCAGGGCACTGGGATTTCAAGACTTAGCTCAGCAGCAATTTTTGATTTTGATTAAATTTTGAACGATATATATTCGTGTTAAACAAGTGGTCTCTTTTGTTGTAAAGAGTTGAAAGTGTGAAGTAACAGATGTTTGCTTTATAAAATTATAATAAATATATAAATATTTTCGAGGAGGAAATAAAATGGCGACAATGCACAGCTCCAGATATAAATATTATGTGGAATTTTACTTCGATTGCCATTTTTGTTTCTGCGTCGAAAACTTGGAATTGCCGCCAAATATCGTAAGTGAAGATTACCAAATGAATCGTTAAATATCCCAAGAACATCACTTTGACGTATACATTTCAATTATTTGGTCCAAATGAAGATTACGAAGTGTCTTCTTAAATAATGCATATAACTCTAGTCCAATAGATAGCTGATTTATTCCAAATTTAACTCCAGATGATTCAGTCAACATTGAATTCAACTTCACCAGAATATCGAATGACAAAAGTTTTGTTAATAAATTGCTAACAACATTTCATATATTATTATGAGATATTTTTGGCATACGAGAAAAGATTCGGTTCCTTAAATAACCGATTTGGGAAACTGTCAGGGTCGTCTTTAGACTTTCAGCTCTTACCCTCACGAACGTTTTGTATAGAACAGGAGGAAGACTGATGGGGTGGTAATCTTCAAATCTTCCGTGCCTCATTTCTTGTGCAAAAGGGCAATTCTTGCATAGTTCCAGATCTTGGGAGCTCTCCTTTGCCAGGCGGTTAGCGAATAAATGCGCTAAAAGTGGAGAAATCTATGTAACACCAAGTTTTAGATACTCCGCCAATGAACGAAAAGAGATCAGAACTATGGCAACAAAACTGAAGATCCAACAATGTCTGTCGATAGACTGATAAGGCGGAGAACAAGACGAAAACAGACTCCAAAGCACCGTAACAATTGGGCAGGTGAACTGCATAGTAAAACTGTCTAATACGCATTTATGTATCAAAGATACCATCATCAGAGACGATGATCTGCCCAATTGTTACGGTGCTTTGGAGTCTATTTTCGTTTTGTTCTCTGCCTTGTGAACCTGTCGAAAGACATCGTTGGTTCTTCTGTTCCGCCTATACTGCATCTGCTTTCCTGCCTTTCCTTTCTTAGTCTGTTTGGTAGCTGCTATTACTTATTCTTAGGCCATAGCAGGTAGATCTCGAATTCTGACTTGTATTTTGATTCTCCTCTTCAAATTTTCCGTTTTCTTGTATAGGCAAATGAAGTATTCTGCTACTGTCCTCAGTATTGCTTGTCTATTGCAAGTTGTGCTATCTCCTTTCTGTACAGCTATAATCTGTTTCCTTCCAATTGCTAGGCGTTGTCTGGCCTTCCTCATGCTCTCGTTAATTTCTATGGCCTCCTTCGCAAATCTTTCGTAGAAATTCCTCACATCTTTCTGAATTTCCCTTCTGATGGTCTTGCATATATATACACACACACACACACACACACCACCTAGTAGAGTTTGCAGAGTGCACCAATATGTATGTACATAACGAATACATATTTCAAGAAGAATCCTACAAGGAATTGGACTTGGAGAGGTTCTAATGGAGTAGAAAACGACTACAAATAGACTACACATTGGTTAACAAACTCTACCTAGTTACTAATTGTGAGGTACTAAACAACTTCAACACCGGAAATGGCCATAGGATAGTTAGATGCAGAATGAAGATTAACGTCAGAATGGAGCGACGGAAGTAGGTCTCAAGCAAGAAACAGGATATAAGTATTAGAAAATTATAAGAAAATCGGAAAGAGTTCGAACTGGAACTTAGAAATAGGTTTTCAGCACTTCTAGAAGTAGAAATAGAAGCCAAAGTCATGGAAGTCGTAAAGGAAGTGGCAAATAAGTAGCAAGTACACCAAAAAGACCAAAGGATAAGAAGTTCAGCGACAGAACCAGGAAAATGATGAAACAGCGAAAGCAACTGAAGCACCCTTGAGAAGGTGATGGCCAAGGCTCCAAAGAATGACATCAAAATTTTACTAGGCTATTTTAATGCACAAATTGGCAGGGAAAAAATCCACCGGAAAACTGTAGGCAAATTTCCCGCACACAAATTCACACACAGAAACGGCACAAGGCTCATCGAGCTATGCCAACAGAACAACCTGAAGATCATGTCCACATCCCTTAGAAAATCCCCAAGAAAACAGAAGACATGGAGATCACCTATACAAGAGATCGAGAGAAACAAAAAAGGTGAATACCAGGCAGACTTCCGCCCTGGTCGCTCTTGTGCAGAAAAAATCTTTAACCTGAAAACAGTACTGAAATACAAATCAATCAGGAACGCACCACTCATTTGCACATTTGTAGACTTCAAGAAGGCACACGACTCTGTCGATAGAGAATCTCTGTTCAACGTCCTAGAAGAACAAGGACTCGATCCCAAAACACTAAGACTGATCAAACAGACATTGACAGACACTACTTCTAAAGTGAAATTCATGGGCGAAATTTCTGAGCCCTTCCCGATCAAAACCGGAGTACGCCAAGGAGACGGGCTATCCCCCCTCCTCTTCAACCTAGTTCTGAACAAAGTTATCATAGAATGGGAAAAAGAAC
>KZ308558.1:272139-287637 GCA_000376725.2 Ladona fulva | reverse complement strand
GAAACAGATCTAATTTAGTAGAATATAAGCATAAATTAACATATGAAACTAGATAAATAATAAAAAACTAAGTAAAAAAATAATAAAGAAAGTCTGATAAAACTCCAAAAATTAGTAGTTTTATACAAAATAATCATCAATTGACAATGATACCATTTTAAATTGAATATAAAAAGCTATTGACAAAAATAAAATTGTTACAAAGCAATTATGTATATAATGCACACACTATTATTTTATAGAATGTAAATATACAAGCATATAAAGTAAATAAAAAAAATAATGGGAATAAAAATTTAACAAATTATAATATGTATGTAAAATAGATAACTACAAGTTTAAATCACAGTCAGCACCATCAGAGTTATCTTACCCATAAGAAACATAATGTGTAAGAGAATAACACATCAACTGATATCACAAACTCTCAATTTTCTTTTTAGTGCTTCAAGGCTAACCTTATGGATATCAATTTTATCACACAGTATATTACAGTTTCTCATTGCTTTAAGTATAGGTGAATTGTGAGAATAATTCCTTTTTGAATGCTTGGTTATAAATATTAAGTTATTCCTTGTGTTCTTTTGAGGAATAGTTTTCTAATTGTATTTTTTGCATACAGTACGCTGCTTCGAATGCCAATATAGTTTTATCGATGCTCCAATGCTTGTTTAATTTCGGTTCGGTTTTTAAGTACATCTTAATTCCCTTTCGTTATATTTAGTCATTTATTAAAGAACTTGCAGCTTTACTATCTCTCAAAAAACTTGAGTTCTTGGGATTTGCGTGAGAACAACGGTATACTTATAAGGTAATATCCATTTTGCAACCGTAGATATCGGATATTTTGGCTGGCTTAAAAACGCAGGAAACGTGTACTTACTAAACTAAATTGATTGTTATATATGAATACCGTTTTAGGAGTGTATGTATGAATTACTATTTATGTATGTATGTGTTTCTATTTACTTTCGTAAGAATAAGAAATGCAATACTCAAAAGAAATCTTTGTTTTAGGAAGATTGTGGCTATTATATATTAGGTTAATTTAAATCTATTCAAAGAGGTGTTAGTGATAAGTAGATGAATGACCGTTAGTACGATTTAAAAAAGGGATGAGAATTAACGCACAATTGCTTTGAAAGAGGATAATTTTTTTCAGTCAAATGGTCAAAGTTTAAACGGACTTAATGGAATGCTTTATTGCATGATTTTGTTTTTGGTTACTAATAAATTGTTTTTAAAATATTTCGGAGTTTGAAAACGGAGAATTCCGTTGCAAAAGTCAGCAAATCGACTCGATGATGTTTTTAAATTTGCCTCTTGAATAACTCATGCCTTTAAATTTGTGAAATTTCGAAATCAGCGAATATTGATTTTCCCGCCGTAAGCGATTCTAATCGATGAAGAATATGAGAGAGGTGAATATAATATCGTATGAATCTTTCAGTATTATGTCCGGTTTTTGGGCTCTAAATTCGAAATCGGTGAGTATTTTCCAATAAATATTACGTTTGTCTGACTTCGGAGTGATTTTTGAATTTGACTTTCAATGGAATTATGAAAATTATTAACCATCGCACGCTCTATTGATTAAACTCTATAAATTGTTTCTTTATTGCTACATACCATAATAGTTCCGGTCAAATAATTCTCTTTTAGAACGAGGTTTTTGTGTAATTATTAAATCAGTTTCATATCGGTTAAATTAATGGTCGTGAAAAATAATAAATTATAGAAAAAATAGTTTTTGTATGGATGCATGTCAAGTTCAGTGTTTCGGAAAATTGGGAATTTAAACTTTGAAATTTAATTTAAAGAAATGTAAAATTAATTATGACCTCGGGCTTTACTTCGTGAAATATCAATCACCGTAAATACTCTCTTCCTTTCAAGATGAATCATTGCAATCGATTCTTTTAAATCAGCTGAAGTGACTGCGACTTCGTGAAAAATTTCAACAAGAAAACTCGTAAATGTAAATATTTTTGAATTAGAAACTCTTGTGGTTGTGATAAATTCTCGTAAACTAGGAAATTTCAACATCATTGTCGTCTAATTAAAAACGTTTGGGAAAAGGTGAGATGTACAGGTCTTATTTTTTTTCAGACATTGGGCTTAATCTCTCCGTAATCGGCCAAGCGCCGAAAGGAATGGGAATCATGGAAAGAATTTAAAATTCCGAAATAACTCTAAAATGACTTGACAGCAATGTGGGTCGCCAGTAATCCCTCAAGGACGTTCCAATAGTTTTGCATTTTCAAAACTTCCCTTTCGGATTCATTCATAAGCATCCCATTAACTCCGAAAGGCCGTCCGTTCTCGTCATTTACAACGCCATTTCCTCTTCGGAATTACGGCTGCTGTATGCATGTCACAAATGGAGAATCTCATTACATAACACTTGTCGTTGAGGCCGCGAGTGTTTGCAAACGGCATTGGATGCGGCAAGTGGGTATTTCCAATTGCATTAAGTGCATTGTTTATGAAAACAGAGGCTTCGTTTTCGTAATTGCCTCAATAACGGGGAAACCTTTGGAATGTCATTCTAGATTGTTTTCACACCGCGGAATTTTGGAAGAAAATACAGGAAATTCGTCTTTAATCACGCTTTGATTTCCACTCGGTATTGATGGGGCGCATTGCCTCAATTATTGTTTCGATATAATCCTTCCTTCCTCTTTTGATGCGTTGTACATAGTCCCCTTTGTTAAGCATTAAATAAGTGACCGTCGTGTCATCCGTGACCTCTAGTCTGATGGAAATGTATATTAGTTCTTAATGTGGAAGATACTGGAGACTTATTAAGTACTTTTGCATGTATAGGAAACAAGTAACCTATGTACTAGTGTGCTTCCGTAAGTAGAACAAAATACTAATTTAATCGGCTGTTGATTTTAGTGGAATAGCTTTTATTTTAAAAGTATAGAACTCCAACTTTATGACAGAAAAATATCTGTCGGCGAAACAAGTTGTCGGTTAAGCTTCTGTTAGTGAAATGTTGGGGAGTCCAGATATTTCGAGATGGGAACAAAGAGACTTGAAAGGCGTGTTATTTAAGCTGCGTTTTGGCCGAAGTTAAAACATGACTATTACCCTTGGGTTTTATTTCCTAACTTGTATTGGAATTGTAGTTTCATTAGTTTTGGCGGGCGGTTACGTATACCAATCCAAGAAGGGATTTTCCTGGTCTTATTCCTAAAAGACGCTGAATTGTTTCAGAGCTTCTAGAAACAGAATAACTCAATTTTTCAGTAAATACCTAATTACCGTAAGTGTATTGCCATTATGCAATACTTCAAATTATCGAATTTCTATTGTCAAATGGGAATCGATTTTTCAATCATGAATCACGCTGTCAATTCTACGCTATTAGAGTTGATTCTTTTCCGAAGGCCCTAAACAATTTATCAACAAATTTACACTGAAATTTCTTTTTATTGACATTTTTTAAAGCCTTTTGACTTACTTATGCTTCCTAGTTCCCAGGAATGTTTACGTAAGTTTAGGTTATCTTTAATTAGAATGGAGGCTAGATGAAGGGACATCATCATATGTATACTTGCATAGATACTTGCGCTTGAAATACCACCTCAGAAGCTGTAGCTGGTATTATGCAACCATCTTTCAATGTATAACGATATGATTTTGCGGAAGAAACTTCCATGGGATATGCACTCTTATTGTTTTCTCCCTGCGAATTATCCACGATAACTACAGGCTAGGAAAATAAATCGAACATTTCATGCATCACTTTTGAAAGTTGACTCTAGAACCAAGAATGGAATATAAGTGGAACGAGAGAAAATAAATTTCGATCGAGAGAATGTAAATCAAGCAGGTTCACCGAACACATTTTACTGCTTAATATATTCTCATAAAATTTGAAGGGGGAAGAGAAACTGGTTTGCAAAGCGACTGCCTATTGACTCGTTTTTAGCGTGGATTCGCACGGAGTGGCGAGTCCATTTTGTCCCCTTTCAGCCTTGTGGGTTAAATTTAAATTTAATAATAAATTTAAATCCTCCGAAAGGAAAGTGACGGTGGGTCATTCCCTTCCCTTGAACCACTTGGCCTCTTTGGCGATTTCATTTTGCAGTCCATTTACTACTGTCCTTCTTTTTGTCTCATTACGCTCCAGTCTATTGCGAGTGAGTGCTGTTTAGGCCCACGTTTTGATGGGGAAAATGAGGAGACCGGACTGACGATAGTAGACATTTCTATTCAAACGTCGCTGCGAATGTATTTAAATCGTTCATTACATTAAACAATTCAAATATCAGCCAGCAGGTAGCCTTATAAGGGACTAGGGTGAGTTGTAATGGAGATATAAAACAGGGCTGCCCAATTCATCCTTCCATCGCGGCTTACGGGGGCGATTAAAAAAAATAGTAGTGTTAGTAGTGTTAGTAGTGTTAAAGTGTTTCGACAGCTGAGGTAATTTCTCACGTGAGCTCCCACCGGGAATGGAACCCGGGACCGCATTCACCAAAGTCGAACGCGTTGCCCACATGGCTATCCGGGAGCCCTTACATGGAAAGCAAAATATGAACAAATCAATAAAAAATTATTAAAATCACACACGAAACATTTCTAACAGAATGCATACAAAGTACAAATTATGCTCGAAGCATGCAGATCAAAAAAAATAAATATATCTGTAGCGTAGAGTGCAAATACGATAGGAATACATATGTCTGTAACTCGTTTGAGTATTTTCCTACACAGAATACTGCAACTATAAATGTCGAGGCGACACAAAAATTTTATTTACGAAACAGCGTAATTGAGGCTCATCTGTTTGTTGTCATTAGAAATATTCACTTCTCAATCAAAGAACTGACAACATTCACTTATCCCGAGTGTACTTCATCAAGGGGTTTAGGCCCAAATGATTATTAATGAATCTTAAGGATTAGGGAAAGGTAACGATTTGCTTAAAAAGCTTTCCCGAACAGTGTGGTATAGATGCGGAATGCTTTCCACACAATACGTAGAACGAAGACAAACGTTGTATATATTCCACTAATATATTAACACGACCAGGTTTCGACGAATGATCGTCAGGTGACATGGAATAATCCGTAAATATATTTATACAAACAGAAAGACTAGTGGAATATATTGTGTACGGATAAGTGAAAATTATCAAATTATGTTCTAGGAAAATGAGGAGACTAGATATAAACGACGGTAGAAAATGCTATGAATGTACTTAAATCGTTCCTGACATTAAATTATTAAAAAATCAGCAAGAAGGCAAAAAAACAACAACAACAAATATTTATTTTATTCATGAAAGAGCCTAATGGAGGCTCTACGTAAAGGACTGTATATTAACATTTGAAAATTTCACTTCTCACAATTAGTCATGGCACTGGCAACATTCACTTATCCCGAGTGTACTTCATCAAAGGGTTTAGTCCCAAACGATTTTAATCTTAAGGATTAGGGAAAGGTAACGATTTGCCTGAAAAAGCTTTCCCGAACAGTGTGGTATAGATGCGGCATGCTAGTTCAGTGGTTAGAATATCTGCCCGGAAAGAGGGAGACCTAGATTCGAAGCCTAGTCATGGCGCTATTTTTCACACGTTATTTAACTCTCTAAGTTTATTGTTGAATGTTATTGCTGTTTTTATTTTAAGCTATGGGCATACTAAGTAATTTTCTATGCTGCGTTTATTTAACAGAACAGAACTTTTACAGTTTTGGCTATAGGTATTCTAATTTTTTAGAAGATGTTTAGGGACCACACTTGATGAGAAATAACGATTGGTTATTTGTACACGGCTTTGTTTCCAAATATTATTATTTTACTCTTACAACAAAGTTGGGCAAAATGGCATCTATTCCACCTAATCTCCGGATGTATAAAATTATAATAATATTATATTTAAAAACCAAAAACAATTGACCACAATAAAATTGAATCTATAAAAAATAAATCGATACACCCAACCAAACCTGCAGATATAGCTGTTTTGCCAATAAATCTCGACTTGCATTATATTTTTAGCTCTGCTTGCTGTATTGATGCAAATTAACTGCTCTAAGTGCAAAAAAACAAGCAGAAATATGTAACGAGAAATACGCCTACAGTTAAAACATACGCGTAATCGAATGAAAAATACGAGAAGTTGGGTTGTGGCAATTCAGGGGCTGGTTGTCGAAGTCAAAGGGGCAGCCGTAGAGTCCAATATTTACACTGAGCATGTTCACTATTATCAGCAATCAGCGATTTCATGAATTTCACTGTTACTTGAGTAGCTGAGCGGAAATTTAACATATTTATGCTCTCTAATAGTATTCAGTCAAGACGTACGATATCGCGCCGTTAAAATTTCTCATGGAAATATTCATGCTTTTTAATGGTATTAAGTGAAGACGTACGCGATGTATTGAGTAATTGAGACAAAAAGTCTCTTTTGGATTTTTGAAGTCTAAATTTGATTGGCGCTAAATGGAATCAACAAATCGAGGAGACTTTCAATCTATTTTCTCTTGCGATTCTTACGCGCCTAAAATTGTCTTGAGATGAAAGCATGTTCCTCATTTCAGCCGCTCTTTCTTAGGAGCGATTTCCATTGTTTCTCACAAATGAACAGAATGAGTGACGGAAATGTCTTCTTAGTGAAATGTTGTGATTAAAATCGGGGAAGTAGAAATCGGGGAGGGGAATCGGAGAGGAGAGTAACGAAAGCATGAAAAGATAAACCTCGATGACTTATTGGATGGATACTGATGAAAACACCTGATAAGAAATACTTTAATTTATGTTCTCCTTTGGGGAAGAGTTTAAGGTCTTTCAGATCCTGTAATTTATTTATCCTGTTTTCGGTTATTTGTAAAGTTATGGCTAATGTACATTAAGACATTAGGAGTTATTTATTTGCTTATATGTGTTTCCAATATTTATATTTGAATCGGCGATAACTTTCATCGAAAAAAAAGTTAAATGTAAATCAAATTTTTATCTTAAGTTTTGATAAAAACAGTTGCAGTTTCAACTGAGATGTGAAGGCCAATGGTTTGACATCACGATTCT
The DNA here is from genome assembly GCA_000376725.2 of Ladona fulva. Lineage (NCBI taxonomy): Eukaryota > Metazoa > Arthropoda > Insecta > Odonata > Libellulidae > Ladona > Ladona fulva. The sequence continues at coordinate 280,592 of KZ308558.1, read as the reverse complement.
TAACTTTAACCAAAGCGAACCTTTTATTGTATATTTGAATAGATTAATTTCGTGCTGTCTAACGATATTCCGTATTTCATTTTCTTATCACAGAAGGCGTATGAAATGTCTCAGTACCATTTATACAGAGACATTGTTTAATGACGCATGTGGAATCGCAAAGTCGGAGAGAGATCATTCCGAAGCAATGGTTGTCAGAAGAGATTATTGTATTGATCAGAATGTTAGGTTGGGATTCGTATAGGAAGATATTATTTTGTCACCGATAGAAGGTTAAATTATCTTTCTGATGGTAAAAGGGGACAATTGATTCGAGTCATAAGATGATCAAGGGAGGATTTGGTCGAAGAATGTAAATGTTGCAATTTGCTCACGCTGCCTTTCTGTAAGCCTAAATCAAATGCAAAAGATATTACTCCGTAGGGAATCTCAGTCATAGGAATATCATAGGAAAGGAAATCGGAGTCAGCTGTTCGGTAGATGGATTGAAGCGTTGTGTTCGGACATGAATGGATAGATGATATGTGATAGCGACATGTGAGGGAGAAGAAATCTTGTAGATGGTGGTGGACGAGGCTTTCAGGATAAGACGAATCGGAAGTTTTGAGACCAGGGAACTATGAAGAAATGAGTTATGGATTTTCGGGGATTCTTTTGTTTGAGCCATAGTCATATGTCCCTTTTACGACCTCATTCGATGATTCCCATGACCTATAGCGAAGTAATTTATAATACCGATTTTGAAATTGGTCGTTGAAAAGAAGTTAATTACTTCTCTAAAGCATTGATATAAAAATGAATTACCGAATCCCTTTTAATACTCATTTAGAAAGTATTTTCAACAGACACTTTTATTGCAGAACTAAAAGCCAAAAAGTGTCATTTTAAAAATAGATGATATATTTGAAAACGTAGTTTATGAAACTAAGGGAGCTCCTCGTTTGACCGACAACTCGTTTGACCGACAACTCGTTTAACCGACAACTCGATTGACCGACTCCTCGTTTGCCCGACTACTCGATTGACCGACTCCTCTTTTGACCGACTCCTCGTTTGACCGACAGCTCAATTGACCGACTCCTCTTTTGAACGACTACTCGATTGACCGACTCCTCTTTTGACCGACTCCTCGTTTGACCGACAGCTCAATTGATCGACATCTACATGATTGAGACAGTTAATGCGCTACCTTATTAATACGCCGCGGCGTATTAATAATACGGCGCGCCGTCGCAAATACAGATGGTAATTAAAAAGTAAACTAAAGAAACCGTCAGCAGGTCTTCCGTGAAATTATTTATTCGTACATTAAATCTTATAATTAGTTATAAACAAATTATTTGTCAATTAACGAAATGATAATTATTAATAAAATATGCTATGCATAAAATAATTAAGTGGGAAATAAGCCACTCGTTCGTCCATTACTTGAGTGTCGTTGCTCAGTAGGGAATCTACACGAGAAGGGTCTGATCTTGGAGCTGGAGCACGTACAACGCAGAGCGGCTGGTTTCGTTAAGGGAGATTACAGTTTTGATAAAGCGTCATTCTTAAATATTTTATCACAGATTGCAAGCAAATTCTGTTTACAGTACCGGTAAAGGAGATTTTTCATACTCCTACCATCCATTTTCGATGGTATTTAAAAAAATAATTACCATGTGTGATTGATTAAGCTACTGTATGCTGCACTACATATTAACAATCTTTTAAATAGCTTCCTTCTAAAAGTTTTTCGCTAATGAATAATTATAAAAAAGAATTTCACAGGAGACTTTTTAAATTTTTTCTCTCGATGTGTTATTGTAGATGATAAACATGAATTTTGTATACCATTGAAAATTAATTATTTTATGCATAGCATATTTTATTAATAATTATCATTTCGTTAATTGACAAATAATTTGTTTATAACTAATTATAAGATTTAATGTACGAATAAATAATTTCACGGAAGACCTGCTGACGGTTTCTTTAGTTTACTTTTTAATTACCATCTGTATTTGCGACGGCGCGCCGTATTATTAATACGCCGCGGCGTATTAATAATGTAGCGCATTAACTGCCTCAATCATGTAGATGTCGATCAATTGAGCTGTCGGTCAAACGAGGAGTCGGTCAAAAGAGGAGTCGGTCAATCGAGTAGTCGGGCAAACGAGGAGTCGGTCAAAAGAGGAGTCGGTCAATCGAGTAGTCGTTCAAAAGAGGAGTCGGTCAATCGAGTAGTCGGGCAAACGAGGAGTCGGTCAAAAGAGGAGTCGGTCAATCGAGTAGTCGGTCAAAAGAGGAGTCGGTCAATCGAGTAGTCGGGCAAACGAGGAGTCGGTCAAAAGAGGAGTCGGTCAATCGAGTAGTCGGTCAAAAGAGGAGTCGGTCAATCGAGTAGTCGGGCAAACGAGGAGTCGGTCAAAAGAGGAGTCGGTCAATCGAGTAGTCGGTCAAAAGAGGAGTCGGTCAATCGAGTAGTCGGGCAAACGAGGAGTCGGTCAAAAGAGGAGTCGGTCAATCGAGTAGTCGGTCAAAAGAGGAGTCGGTCAATCGAGTAGTCGGGCAAACGAGGAGTCGGTCAAAAGAGGAGTCGGTCAATCGAGTAGTCGGTCAAAAGAGGAGTCGGTCAATCGAGTAGTCGGGCAAACGAGGAGTCGGTCAAAAGAGGAGTCGGTCAATCGAGTAGTCGGTCAAAAGAGGAGTCGGTCAATCGAGTAGTCGGGCAAACGAGGAGTCGGTCAAAAGAGGAGTCGGTCAATCGAGTAGTCGGTCAAAAGAGGAGTCGGTCAATCGAGTAGTCGGGCAAACGAGGAGTCGGTCAAAAGAGGAGTCGGTCAATCGAGTAGTCGGTCAAAAGAGGAGTCGGTCAATCGAGTAGTCGGGCAAACGAGGAGTCGGTCAAAAGAGGAGTCGGTCAATCGAGTAGTCGGTCAAAAGAGGAGTCGGTCAATCGAGTAGTCGGGCAAACGAGGAGTCGGTCAAAAGAGGAGTCGGTCAATCGAGTAGTCGGGCAAACGAGGAGTCGGTCAGTCGAGCTGTCGGTAAAACGATGAGTCGGTCAACCGAGGTGTCGGTCAAGTGAGTGTCGGTCAAACGAAGTAGACCCTGAAACTAAAGTGTTGATTTTCAACGAGGAAGAGGTTGATAAACTCTAATAAAGTACAAGGATTAAGGAAACGTTTGAATACTTTGCAGAATAAAGTCCTGCGGCTGATCGCAAAGGAATAACAAGTGTGAAAAATAGCGACATGACTGAGTCATGTCGCTATTTTTCACACTTGTTATATAAACAAATTATTTGTCAATTGCCAAAATGATAATTATTAATAAAATATGCTATGCATAAAATAATTAAGTGGGAAATAAGCCACTCGTTCGTCCATTACTTGAGTATCGTTGCTCAGTAGGGAATCTACACGAGAAGGGTCTGATCTTGGAGCTGGAGCACGTACAACGCAGAGCGGATGGTTTCGTTAAGGGAGATTACAGTTTTGATAAAGCGTCATTCTTAAATATTTTATCACAGATTGCAAGCAAATTCTGTTTACAGTACCGGTAAAGGAGATTTTTCATACTCCTACCATCCATTTTCGATGGTATTTAAAAAAATAATTACCATGTGTGATTGATTAAGCTACTGTATGCTGCACTACATATTAACAATCTTTTAAATAGCTTCCTTCTAAAAGTTTTTCGCTAATGAATAATTATAAAAAAGAATTTCACAGGAGACTTTTTAAATTTTTTCTCTCGATGTGTTATTGTAGATGATAAACATGAATTTTGTATACCATTGAAAATTAATTATTTTATGCATAGCATATTTTATTAATAATTATCATTTCGTTAATTGACAAATAATTTGTTTATAACTAATTATAACATTTAATGTGCGAATAAATAATTTCACGGAAGACCTGCTGACGGTTTCTTTAGTTTACTTTTTAATTACCATCTGTATTTGCGACGGCGCGCCGTATTATTAATACGCCGCGGCGTATTAATAATGTAGCGCATTAACTGCCTCAATCATGTAGATGTCGATCAATTGAGCTGTCGGTCAAACGAGGAGTCGGTCAAAAGAGGAGTCGGTCAATCGAGTAGTCGGGCAAACGAGGAGTCGGTCAAAAGAGGAGTCGGTCAATCGAGTAGTCGTTCAAAAGAGGAGTCGGTCAATCGAGTAGTCGGGCAAACGAGGAGTCGGTCAAAAGAGGAGTCGGTCAATCGAGTAGTCGGGCAAACGAGGAGTCGGTCAGTCGAGCTGTCGGTAAAACGATGAGTCGGTCAACCGAGGTGTCGGTCAAGTGAGTGTCGGTCAAACGAAGTAGACCCTGAAACTAAAGTGTTGATTTTCAACGAGGAAGAGGTTGATAAACTCTAATAAAGTACAAGGATTAAGGAAACGTTTGAATACTTTGCAGAATAAAGTCCTGCGGCTGATCGCAAAGGAATAACAAGTGTGAAAAATAGCGACATGACTGGAACTCGAACCCAGGTCTCCCACTTTCCTGGCAGATATTTACATTTACATTTAAGCCATGCAAACCACCAATGGCGCGTAGCAGGGGGAAAAACAGGCAGGCAGGGTATTCTAACCATTGAACTACCATGTCGCGTAAATAAACTAATTAAGTAGTCCTGTGCGGTCGGTTTCTTAGCGTAGTTCCTTTAATACGAGATGCGCTCAAGTTTTAAGGTCTCTGAGTTATTTTTCTAAAGAAATATTTGCCCCAAAAAGTACTCCCACCCTTAACTCTCTGTATAGGACCCTTATTACATAAAATATGCTAATATTAAACCGAAGTCCTTAAAATCGTCTTTTCTGATGGTTAAAGGGCCAATTAACAGTCACTAGCAAAAGTCTATGGGCAAGTTCTGTCGCTGCTCTAGATGCCAAACTGAACTTAAAATTTCTGTTGATACTTACTATGTGCTTTGCAGGTAAGGAGGAAAACAGTGATGGGGGTATATGTTTTGCAACTTGAGGAGAGTGAGGGGAAAGAAGGAACTGCTATGGAATTTCAGGAAACCGGAATCAAATAGAGACAGCGCCTCGCACCATTGGAATGGTTTGTAGGTTACTTTGGTTTTCGGTTGAGATAGTTTACGTAAGGAAAAGCTCCGTTGAAAAACAAAAGTACTGGGGTGTGCAGCTTCTTGTGGCATATCGCTTTTTGCCGTTGTGAGAGCGTACGATCGGGTGTTTGGAATTGCTGGCCTAAGCTGAGCCGTCCCTGCTTTCGCCTCGGATGAAATATTTTGGTTGTGTTCGGGGGGAGAAGAGTTGAGAAGGGGTGGAAAATCGACAGAAGTTGCTGGCCTGTGTAACTCGTATCGGAGTAACTGTGTAGGTTTTCGAATAATAGGTTAGAGTGGAGGGGAGACATTTTGTGAAAGTGCAGACCTCGAGGTCACGGTATCCGAAACGTGGCAGTCGGAAGTGTCGTCAAAAGACCGAGAGTGGCGTAACATGCTTCCGGATTCCGGAAAGTTCGACGTGTTAAGAAGAACAGTCGCTAATTTTCCATGATTTTCTGCATCTCTGGAGTACAGGGATTAAGTGAAGAATACCTGCACTGGAGTGGTCGCGACAAAGAACTCACAAACCAATGCGAGTGTAATATGTTCACAAGTGAAGACACCGTGGATATAATCCAAGGCAGAGAGAAAGAAGTCACCCCAAGGACGTTGGAGCTACGGAATGTCGCCAAGGTACCTCCTATTCCTACGAAATCTCGTGTGAGGGTCCTGTATTTTAATTTTGGATGTTATCTCATCCAATCTCAGTTGCGCATTGTTTATCAAACCTTCCCGCATTTACGTAATTGCAGATTCGAATAAATTATATCGCTAGAAGATATTTTCTTTGGAAGGGTAATAATCTCCAGACACGTTTTCAGTGGCATTCGATCAAATGATGTTGATGATGAATCAACATTTCTTAGTTCATTGTTTATGCCTTCCTTTCGGTGTCCGCCTCGATACGCCGCTCCATTGATTGGATTCTTTACACCCGATGGGGCACCCGGATTTACATTGATGGGGCACCCGGATAGGCAAGTGGACAACGCGTTCGACTACAGAGAAAGCGAACCCGGGTTCCATTCCCGGTGGGGGACTACGTGCGAAAAAACGTAAGCTATCGAGGTATTTTTCACAATACTCCCATGCTATCTGTATTTTTATCTTACCCATTTAAATTACACCTTTTCGATAGATTGTATGGGACGTGATACTAATGATTAAATATGCCGTACTCAACGGAAAAGTTTAATTTCAAGATTAAATTGTTTCATTGCCGAGAAAAGAGAAATCTCGATAAAGCGATAAAGTCGAATCAAGAACGTAGTGCATTATTTATAAGGATTCTTCATCAATAGAGGTTCTGCGCATCGGCAGATCCTTAGCGTTGTCACAGCCTCTACCCCCACTCCACCACCACCTCCAATGTTGCATTTCCTGCTCCTAATTTCAATTGGTCGAGAAGTTTCGCTCTTCCTCTTTCATTCTTTAACTTCTTTCTACCACTACTTTTACTGCAGTTTCAATATTTTCTCATACGTTAAAACCTTAATCCTTCGCCGCTTTTGATAATTTCTATCAACAGCTATCTTCCAACAACACTGCAAAATCTACTAATTTCTTACTTTCTCCCTCAAGTGCATTACTTTACAATCTAATTCTTTTCTCAAAATGTTCTGCACTTTTTATAAATTTCACATCAAAATCTCTCCTACATACGCTTATGTTGCCACCGTTTGCATATCGCCACCCTTGAGCGATGGACCCAAAGGACGGTGCGGCTCCGATAGTTAGTCTTATGAATATTACTTATACAGTTTAAGTCATCACATTGAAATTGACAGCAATATCTCATTAATATCTCTTATATACTCACACATTATGAAAGAGATTAAGTGGGTAAATTTGTTAGAAGCCCGATAAATTAGAAGAGAAGTTACGGTACGGCAACTAGGAAAAGAATTTGACAAGGATTGTAAGAAGGCAGGTTTAGATCGACTGGCTGGAAGAAAGACTGATAGTAAGAGAACAAAGTACAAAAGAAACTAGGCTGAAAGACAGAAATCTTATTTCAATGGCAACAAATTGAATTAAACAAAGGTCTATTTAAGGTCCAAGTAATCAAGTACCTTGACGGTAGATGGGATACCTAATAGTCGCCCCTCCAGCTGGAGTGCAGCGTCAGTGAAAAAGTCTGTAACTACGTCAATTTTGTGAAAACTTACATCAAACCAGGGGTGCTATGCCCTATCTTTCCGATACGCACATTGCGAGTGAGTGCTGTTTAGGCCCACGTTTTGATGGGGAAAATGAGGAGACTAGATATAAACGACGGTAGAAAATGCTATGAATGTACTTAAATCGTTCCTGACATTAAATTATTCAAAAATCAGCAAGAAGGCAAAAAAACAACAACAACAAATATTTATTTTATTCATGAAACAGCCTAATGGAGGCTCTACGTAAAGGACTGTATATTAACATTTGAAAATTTCACTTCTCACAATTAGTCATGGCACTGGCAACATTCACTTATCCCAAGTGTACTTCATCAAAGGGTTTAGTCCCAAACGATTTTAATCTTAAGGATTAGGGAAAGGTAACGATTTGCCTGAAAAAGCTTTCCCGAACAGTGTGGTATAGATGCGGCATGCTAGTTCAGTGGTTAGAATATCTGCCCGGAAAGAGGGAGACCTAGATTCGAAGCCTAGTCATGGCGCTATTTTTCACACGTTATTTAACTCTCGCTGGCTAAGTTTATTGTTGAATGTTATTGCTGTTTTTATTTTAAGCTATGGGCATACTAAGTAATTTTCTATGCTGCGTTTATTTAACAGAACAGAACTTTTACAGTTTTGGCTATAGGTATTCTAATTTTTTAGAAGATGTTTAGGGACCACACTTGATGAGAAATAACGATTGGTTATTTGTACACGGCCTTGTTTCCAAATATTATTATTTTACTCTTACAACAAAGTTGGGCAAAATGGCATCTATTCCACCTAATCTCCGGATGTATAAAATTATAATAATATTACATTTAAAAACCAAAAACAATTGACCACAATAAAATTGAATCTATAAAAAATAAATCGATACACCCAACCAAACCTGCAGATATAGCTGTTTTGCCAATAAATCTCGACTTGCATTATATTTTTAGCTCTGCTTGCTGTATTGATGCAAATTAACTGCTCTAAGTGCAAAAAACAAGCAGAAATATGTAACGAGAAATACGCCTACAGTTAAAACATACGCGTAATCGAATGAAAAATACGAGAAGTTGGGTTGTGGCAATTCAGGGGCTGGTTGTCGAAGTCAAAGGGGCAGCCGTAGAGTCCAATATTTACACTGAGCATGTTCACTATTATCAGCAATCAGCGATTTCATGAATTTCACTGTTACTTGAGTAGCTGAGCGGAAATTTAACATATTTATGCTCT
>KZ308558.1:205548-269239 GCA_000376725.2 Ladona fulva | reverse complement strand
AATAAAATAAAACCAACAAATGAAAGATTCGGATTATGGTTACTAACAGAAAATTTAAATAATAATAATCTTGTTACAAATATTGGAGATATTATTTACACAAATGAAGAAGAAAAATTAGAAGAATTTAAACCCATTACAGAGCCCTTTTGCGATAATATTATGGTTGTTAAAATAACAGATTTTATAGACTGTGATGGAGAAATGAAAAATAGTAAATTTCTTGTAAAAAAAGAAGCCTGCGGCAGTTTTAATAGTTTTTTAAGATCTAGATTTTCCAAATTTAATTTAGCAAGGCATGGAGTTAAAGCAAAAATTCCTTATTTATTAGATTCTAAAGTACAAACAATTTATGGAGTTAAACAAATTATTAATAAGGATATAGAAATTATAATGCAAAAATATAAAAATCCTATTGCTATTCCTTATAAAATAGAATTGGCAGATGTTAAATTAGATACGCTTTTAAGAGAATTACCTGATATTTTAAAGGAATTAGCAAAAGAACATTATTATTTGTTAGATTTAGACATAACACAAGATTTTGCAGGTATTTTTAACAAAGAAGAAATGATTAAATATTTAACAAATAATTTTAATTTTCGTATACAGGGAGAATATAAAGAAGAATGTAATGTAATAGTGAACAACGTTAATTCTGTTGGAAAAGATTGTTTAACTTGGATAAATTCTAATTCTAGAGTGAAAATTTACAATAAATTTATTTGCCAATTAACAAGTCCGGGAGTAAACAAACAACTAGGAAACCACATAATAGATTTTTTAAATTGTCCAGATAAAAGATTAAAAGAAACATTTACATCCACTTTAGCTAAAGAAAACGGAATTACAAGATTAGAAGCAACAATTTATAATTACACCAATCTAGATTTCCAAAGAGAAAAAGAATTTAACCCATTAACAGATTGTAAAGAATTAATACAAAATAATAGAAAATATTTCGAAAGAGCTCCTTTTTATTCTGTTCCAATATCTAAAATGTGGAAAAAATTAACAGATTCTTTACAAAATAGTTGTTGTGTTATTTTTAATAATCTTCTACAATATGTCTATTGGGGTAACAAAAATACGAACCAATTAACAGGAATACAATTAAAAATTAAAACAGATAATAAAGAAGAAAGAGAAAAATTAGTTAAATTTGTTTTGTCCGCATTTAGTTTTAATTGTTTACCCATTAATTGTATAGAAATTTTCGAAGAAGCAAATAACATAATTTCTGTACAACAAACCTGTTTTATAAAATCTGGAGAAACATTTTTTTCTAAATCCCATACCTTGTTTTCTACTATACCAGAAAATATAAACATAGAAGAATTAGGTTTAATAAAAACAAATAATATTATCCCATTTGTATCTAGAAAAAGAACAAATATTTCCAACAAACTTTATCCATATCCCATTAAAGAAATTGAACCAATTAATGTAACATACTTGCAATCTACTAAAAAACGAGAACAAGAATTAGAAAATTTAAGTATACAGGAAAGAAAATTAGAATATTTAGATAAAACTATAACGTTTAAAGAAGAATACAGAAATATTTTGGAAAAAGAACAAAAAATAAAAGAAACAGAAGAAGAAGTAAAAAATTATTTTAGACAAAAATGGATAGATTTTCCTACAAATGGAACATTTAAAATTTATGCCTTTGCAGTAAACGATAAAAATAAGTTTACATATGTTGGTGTTTTAGGAGAACAAAATGGAATTAAATCCGTTTATATTGTTAAAGGTTATAATAAAAATTTATTTATAGAAATTAAGAAAAATGAAAATATTCTTAAAAATGAAGGGTTTATTTGTATTCCATATAGCAGTTTTAGACAAGAATTAGAAATATTTTATTTTCCTAAAGAAGAACCATTTATGGAAATAAAAACAGACGGTATTACAACATTTAAAGGAAACTCTTTCCCTAAAATAATTTACTTAGAAACATTAAAAATTTTTGAAGATAAAGATACTGTGTTATATAAAGAAGAAGATAAAACCGTAATAGAAGATATAAAAATGGACGATATAGTTGGAAAGATACAATTTAAAGATTGCAAAAGATTAGAAGATTTACAAGAAGGTTTAGATTTAATTATTTCCAATATTTCCGTTAAGACCTATCGTGGAAAGGAAAGATATATTCTTAAATTCGAAAATATACTAGATTATTATTGTTCTAATTATTGGTTAGAGAAAGAAATGGAAGATAAGAAAATTGATCTAAATTATAAGATTAAGGTTAAACTAGATAAAGTTAAAACAACACCAAGTAAACATAAAGAAAGATTAGCATTTGTTGTTTAATGTTTTATATACTTACATTTGTAACTTATATTTTTTGGAATAATTATATCATTCTCTTTAAAATAGTTTAATATTTTATTAATATACATAAGCAAAAACGTAAACGTAAACATAAACGTAAACGTAAACATAAACGTAAACATAAACGTAAACATAAACGTAAACGTAAACATAAACGTAAACGTATATGTTTACGTTTATGCTTACGTTTACGTGTAATCACACTTGCATTACCTAAAAAACGACTTTAAATTGCTCTTCAAGATAGCTCAATAGTTAGGGATCCTGAGGATCCGATTCGAATCCCGGTCTCGCAAGACTTTTTTCACACCCCTTTCTCCTTGTGAATTTTCCTGAGCACTTCTTAGCCAGGTGGGCCAGCGTACGCTTTCGGTGAAAGCTGTCCCGGGTTCGATTCCCGGTGGGGGACCACGTTCGTAATAACCTCCGCTGTCGAACCACTTTTAAAAGTTCTGCTACTAATACTATTTTACCAGTTTACTATGAGCAATTTTATTAGATAGAGAAGTGAGAAGCGTCAAAAGATACTTCACTCCAGGAATTAAAAGACAATGGACATTTCAAAATATATTTTTTTTAATGACTGTATAAACATACGTAAATTTTCTTCCTATTTTCACTTAGAACTCGATGGTATTGAAGGATTCAGTCTCAGTAACGATCTATCTCTCCATGGGTTCTGTAGGGAGCGGCGGTAATGAAAACTAAGAGCGAAGTATGAAAGAAAAATTGGGGGATATTTGTCGGTGAAGGAGGTTGGATTCTCCCTTAATACCGCCAATTGGGGAGACAAACACTCCATTTCTAGAAGGTTCCCCGTTGGGCGGCTCTGAGTGGCAGGATGTGTTGGAGGTAAGATGAAACGAAAATATTTTAGCAGAGGAAGAAGGCGTTTGAAGTCGCTAGGGATTCCAGAGGAAGGACATGAGAAGTGAGATGGATAGAAACACAGCATGGGAGTCTTCCAAAGGTGAATAGCGAATATAACAAGGAGTCCAGTTGAGATAAATGATAGCTAGGTTGTTGAAAGATAAAACAATTTCTCATATTATAGAATGTCTCGTTATGCGGGACGACAGTTTCCTGTGGGATATTTGAAAAATTCAGCACCGTAAGTGCTTCTCTGGTAAGAGCTTTCGCGATGAAGCGCAGCGTGAGGCAACGTTAATCTATCTATTACTAAATTGTAACATATTAGATATGAAATTCAATAATTTAATTTTTTACAATTATAAAATCATTTTATTATTATTACACATCAAATGCTTCCTTTTGCGAAGGATTTCCCTGTAGTCAAAGCCGTCCTCTATATATTTCGATGGTTATTAAAATTAATGCATAATTCGTGTTTGTACAATGTTTCATGTGTATTAAGCTGTCGAATATTCACAATCATACATTTAGCATAACTAATTCATATGGCAATACGAGAATACAAATAATTAACAAGCATATGAGATTTATACCTGAAAATTTTCTTATTGTAATTTCTCAGTGGTATTTGTATTGTAAACGAATATATGTTTCAATTATCGTACATACCGATTTAATGCACGGCTTTCTTTGTGTACTGATTTTTCAAACATTTCAAGAGTATACAATTGGTATCCTATAAAATTACAATTTTTGAAAGGTAATATGAAAACATAAAATTATGTTTTACTTTCTCAGATTTTGCTACGTCTTTCCTCACTCTTACTCAAAAAAATAACGTACGTAGAGGCGTCGATATAATGGACGTAGGATATTTTTAGAGGAGGTTATTGTGTGCAGCCATTCCAGTAATTTGATCTCTTAAAGAAGTTGTGAGTCATTGACCGGATATGCCGATGGCCCACCATGAACCATATGATTCAATCTTTCCTTAAGACATGCTTATGAACATCCCACATTACTCGCAGTATATTTTGAGATATTCAAATTGGTGTATAACGCATCAATTACTTCAATTTTTCTCGCAATGAGAAGCCGCGTATGTAATTTTACTGAACTCAGGGTTGCCAAACCTGAAAAATGAAATTTTGCGTGCCATAAGTATTGTAGTCTCAGGGTATTAATATTTAAATGAATTTCATCACATCACAACTTCAAAACCCGCCCATAACTATTGAAATGAATTTCATCACATCACAACTTCAAAACCCGCCCATAACTATTGAAATGAATTTCATCACATCATTTATCTTCCAGGCAATTTCATCGTAAAAGTAATAACGATAAAAGAGAATGCATTTTTCAAAGGTATTTCATGTTTCTTCTAGGAAACTCTTTGTTCAGTAGTACAATAAAGGAGGCATATAAAACGTATTTTTACCTGAAAATAAAGCGCAGTAAGAAACAGAATGAACTATGTCGTAAAGAAGATTTTATATTTGACGGAGTGAGGGGGTACTCATTGGCTTGCTCAGTTCCCCAGTTTATGAATAGTTCTGTTTAATTTTGCCTCCGAGGTCAAGCCGAGAATAAAAAATGATAGTTCTACCTCCCCATGCTGTTTATGCATGAAAAGTAATCTTTATTTAATAAAACACTATTCAAAACAACGTTATAACTACTTTTTTATTTCTAAGGCCCTGAAATGTGATAATTGTCCTTAGCATTACGGACTCATTGTTAAAGCCATTCAAACAGGACGCCATTACTGTCAAGGGGATCAATTTAGATACTCATCACATTCAGGACACTATGCTATCGATGGCTAGTTTACGTAAGATCCCTCTCTCTAAAGCGAACGTAAATATTTTCTTTGCTTCGTCATTAAGCCTCAAATGAATTGCACTCGGCGCACATACATTGACATGTAATCTTCTAACCAAACATGTATATTTATGTATTTATCACTATGTTTCACAGAGAAGGACTACTCCACTGCACCCTACCAACGGTTATTCGTATTTAAATAAGACATTTAGGCCGTATGAGGATTCACTGTTACGTAAGACACCGCCCCTTTAATCGCAGCAACACTACATGCATTGCCCCTGAATTTCGGCATCCCGCTACATACTAGCGAATTGCATTTGCCTAACGCTTAGGCAATTACTTTCTCAAGGTTGTCCACCCCGAATTTTACTCTTCTTTACCGGGGCCTCGAAAGACAACACCGGGAAGGCAAAATCTTTTTATACTTGAATGATCTATTTTATTTTTTACATAATTAAGATCCATTATATCGCTTGCACGACTATATGTTCAATTTTAGTATGCCTGTTTTTTTATTTTGCGATATGCATTTATTTCTCTTTAATGAAAAACTTCAATCTCTTAGAATATTATTAATTTCTTCTCCATCAAAATCTAAATATCAAGCTCGCATAAAAAGATAGAGGTAACTTATGCGTAAGATTAGTTCGAATTGACTTGTTCGCTGCTAGATAACGCTGCTAGATGTTGGATACATGTATAATTTTCCACGTTAATTAAAATTTGTATTCTTCCCTAAAGCTAACGATAGGAAAATTTAGTATTAATGTTTCATTGCATTTATAAGAGAGATATTACCGAAGGCATAGTCTACCATATTTAGGATAAAATGTTCTCCGAAATTAAAAAAAAAAATTATACCTGGAACCGTTGTATAATTCATGTTAAATATACGTGTCAAATAAGGTGAGGTTCATTTGCCAACTAATTAATATAATTGCACAATAATAATGAATTATATTGATATATTTATTACAATATCCTATTAAAAAACTTTTAATTAGCAAATCCTTTTAGAAAACGCCTTTCGAAAAGGAAATCTTTGTATGGGAACTAAATTATATTTTCATCGTATCATATGGTTTTCTATCCTTCTGCGTGGGCGATTTTTGGTACGGTGGGTTTTTGTCTTTTTCGACCTTCAGATGAGAAGATTTTTCCTTTTAAACTCGATCTTTTTGCGTTTCTCTTACATAAAATCTTCCAAATCTAAACATTTAATTTAACCTATGTATTGACAATGGAGGTTTGGTGGAAGAGAAGACAAGTTGGCCTAACCTCGCTTTAATAAAGAGTTTATTCATTCACTTTCTCAAAAATCAGTTCCGAAATTATTCTTTAAACCTTTAGCAATAACATTATTTCCAAAATTTAGTTGAATCCATAATGGAACTGTATCTTACCTTCACTTCAGGAGCGGCGTCTCAAGCGACCCAAGCAGTTTCACTTCCGGGTCACCGAATCCCTAAAGACAAGAAGAAAGTAAATGTAAGTCACATACAAAATGAATTATTATAAATAATCTACGTTATCTGAAATTTTCTTTTAATAATATATTCATATTATATTGGTAACAAGTTAAGGTCGGTGAAAATTAATTAATGAGTTGTTACCATGTGAGCTTTAGTTTTAGAACTTCCCAGATTGGAGTTAGGAATGCATTTATTCAGTTCCACAGGAAAGTTTGTTCTTATCGAAATATTTGTATCACGTAAATAAGCAGTTTAAATAGTATTCTACGTTGTCGATGTTTTGTGCAATTTATGGCTCAGTGCTGTTTTAATTTCTTATTAGAAGGAGATCTTGAAGTAAGAATGACATGCAATAAACTTTACGAAATTAAAAAAACAAATTCTTGTGTACGCTTTAAGTTTTAATACTTCGTCAAGAATGAAATACTTCCCAAGAATATCTTGTATTAATTTAAACAAATCCCACTTTAGAGATAGTTTTTCACACTTCATTTTAGATGATAGAAGACGAAAATGTATTTCGTCTTCTACGTCATTAAAGCTATAAATTACTGGAAGGAGAAATTGAAAGAGAAAAGTTTGCCGCAGCCGGGAATCGAACCCGGATCTCCCACTTTCCGGGTGGGTGCTCTGTCCTCTAAGCTACCACGACAGAACGATCCATCCTTCAATTTCGTGGGCTATGATGGGACTCTGTGTACTGTGGAGGGTCCATCGAAGATGGCTCCGAACTCCTGCGCACACGTGGGACATCAAAGATGCCACCTCACCATCATAGCAACATCCTTGAGGCCAGGAAAAGGGCGAAGTTAACTTAGAGGACAGAGCACCCGCCCGGAAAGTGGGAGACCCGGGTTCGATTCCCGGCTGCGGCAGACTTTTCTCTTTCAATTTCTTCTTCTAAATTCAAAGCATGTGTGCCATGCGTATCTCATCGCTTTTCTATGAATTGCAGTTAATTTTCTTCATATTTCAAAACGTTCTTTGAATAATACTTAATGCTTTGATGGTTGATTATAAAACACCGCATATTCCTGCTATTTCAAATAATATAAAACTGATATTTCGAAGTAACACAGGTCAATTAATTATATATGAGGAGGGCGCATATCGGATAAACGCGGCAGAATACTTTTTAACTCAATTAAATGTGTTAATGGCACCTTTATAGTTATTTCTTCGGTAAGAGTTTTCTATTAGGTCAGTTGTCACCGATCAAAGTCTGTCCTTTAATCTCGTGATTCCTTATGACTAGTTATTCCTTAGCCTAAAAGTTTTTCAAATGGATTTAATATTTTAAAAATAAATAGAATTTTCCGGAATTGTTTGAACTTTAATTTAAACCTATAAGGCATCCGCTAATAGCAAAGTAGCATATGTTCTCAGAGATGGCTGAAATTTTGCAAGAAGTCGCTGATCTTGGAGATTTTTCCTCAATCTCATGCGCATATTTACCCTAAATTCGTTTCAAATAAGAGCTCGGGTCCGAAATGAATAGGGGGTTAGTTAGCAAGGCAGAAAGGGATGCGGGAGGCGCGAGGGCATGATGCATAAAGCAAAGGATGAAGGTTACAGCGGCGGGAGTCAAAGGAAGCGGAAGATGCAAGAGATGTATAATAGGAAGTGAGGGAGGGTTTGACAGAGAGAGAGGGGAGATGATGGGGTGGCTTGGGATGGGTTTTCTTAGGCGATCGATGCCGCCCGGGCACCGCGACCTCCGCCGTTGTCCCCATGGGTGACCCTGCGGGGTGCGGGTAAACAAACAAACGCTTATCCGCCCACCCACTCTCACCGGAATCGGAAGGGAAAAAACGTTTACACTGGATCGGCTAATTAGTTGCCGCGCCTTATCTCCCAGGCCAACCTCAACGCACGACGTGGATGAATGAAGGGACGGTTATAGAGCAAGGAGAGTTGAAAAAGGTGTACATTCGGTCGGGGGAGGGGAGAGACAAATGTTAAAGTTCATGGAGAGTTTCTCTTCAGATGGGTACGCTGGTGAAAAACCATTCGCGATGTATGGAATTTTTGGGTTAAAATGAGGGCGCTATCTTGCTACTTGTTTATTATTTTATTTGTTTGATATCGTTTTTAATTAGATTTAAATTTTACGTTTGATTTTTTCTTTTCTATCATTAGGAATTTTATTATTAAAAATGATGGTTGAAATAGTCAATGATCAAGCTTCACAAAATCATGCTGAAATTGGTAAAGCTTGAACATTGTGATTTCCACCATCATTGTTATGGAGTTTCACTCAGTAAAGGCTTCATCCATCAATTCACTTTTATTATAATTGTATTATCATTGCACTCTTCGGGAAATTTTAAATGTTCTTTGTTTATTTTATTATTTATTTATTTTCCCGGAGCCCTTACTAACATATATTTACTGGAAAATTACAAAAGAGGCGCGAACAGAGGCAATGGACGAACACTCACAAACATACTCTTACCAAAAAATGTTATTAATTGGAATTCGATCCCGAGGCTTTGGGTAGGAGCGCTAGCAATGTAACCGCTCTACCATTGCAGCCAGTTAGCATGCGGTTTCTTACTCTTAGAAGTCAATAATAAAGTTAATGTTCACCATTAAAGCAAGCAATGATCGGAGAAACGTTCTAGTTACGGAATACTCTGATATTCCGTAGAAATGCAATTTTAAAATCCTGTTAATTTTCTGATACAGAACGGCAATTAAAGGTGCTTTTAAAATGGTTGAAAAAATGTGCCTCATGAAGTGGAATTATTATACAGTTTCAGTGGAGACAGAATTGACTTTTTCTTACTTTTTCCTTAGGAATCAATATGTTTTCTTCCTTGCGAGAATCTGTGTATTTTAATTTATTACCGTATTTTATAAAACCGTTAACCGAAGATCAAATAGCCTATATCTGTGATGAAACTTATTGTTTCTTTCTTCACAAGATAATAATATTATTTTCGGAGATTTGTGTTATTTCATTAGAGTAAGAATAATATATGTTCTGCGTTAAAATATGAGTATATAATTTACATAAAAAATAAAATCTTTTATATAAATTATTTATTTATCAAAAAAATTACTTTAACCAAAAGTCATAGAAGCTAAGTAAACAATTAGTGCTTGGAAAGAATTTATCCATTTCTTCTCATTATTTAATCACTTAGGATTTCACTTGCAGAATTGACGTCCAATAGAAACATGACATTAAATATTTCGATGTCAAAGAAATTGAAATTAGGCCACGAATATATGAATTTTTACTTAATGGATGGCTACTTATACCATTTCCGATTATTATATCGAATCATATAAAAGCAATCTATCGTGATACGAAGTAAATCACGCGTTTAATTACTAAATGCTGTAGTGTGTATTTTTTAACTGTTTTATTACATTTCTGTTAACACGATTGATGTCTTGGGAAATAGGACAACGCTCTTTCCAACTGGAGCAGCTCTACTTTTTCTGTCCTAATCGACTTCTTCCGAGACTCCTGGAGTAATTCTGTACATCCAAACATCCTGCAAGTTAAGTAAATGTTAGGTTGGTCTTTCTAGGTCACACTAGATTTCCAGTTTCTTGTCTTATCCAATCAAAACTTAACTCAGCTTCAGCTTAATACTAATGAAGGACTGTCTACCCGTAAATAAATTAAGTTTCTTTCATTTTTTGTGATTAAGACCCGTTCAAAAATGTTTGTTATCTGGTCATTTCGTTTTAAAAAAGCAACTTTAACTTACTTATGCACTCATGCTTGTATTTTCTGTTTGTGATGATTGGGTGGTTTTGTACAAATGTTACGATTAAATTGCAAAAGGTATGCGCTGAAGAAGTATAGTCTTAAAATGTGTGGTCTGATATAGTCTGATTATCACTGATTGTCGATAGGTGATATTTGATTTTAGTATACGGTCGTCCCTTTATTAAAGATCCAACTTAAGCATTCTGGAATCTAAGAGAAGTCTTGAAATATTTTTAACCCTACAGTTGATCAGAAACTATGAACTGTCATTCGGCCAATGAAAACAGATACTGGTTACAAGTTTTGGTGGTTACGCTTGCATAAAATTATGTTCTGTTTTTCGAAAGAGATGAAAAATCGCCTAAACTTTTGGAATGCTGCCCATTCTTGCTTATCATTTAGTGTTTGAGTTCTGGAGTCGTCTATGCGTGTTTTTGTGATTTAGAGCCGTACGGGGAATCATGTAACCACCGACGAATGATAATTCAGTAACAAATTATCATATTCTTCCGAGGGGTCAGTGTATTTAATATTAATAAATTATTTTAATTGAAAAAGGACGCACTTTCTCCGTTAGTCTTGATTCAGTTAACTGATAAAATACACAACACCCGATCGTAAAATGAGAAACGCTTGTTATCGGAACCGCAGCGGCTAGCCTTCAAAGCAACCTCTCTTATGCCGAGCTTAAAGATAGAAGTATCTTTCCAAAGGGTATGCGATGAATCTTTGCGAGGATTTAAGCCCCTTCTTTCCATAGGTCCCATCCGTCTTTGTAGGGCCTATTTGCGGCGAGAATCTTGTGAAGGGAGTCGGGTGCGTGCTTTGTGGGTTGCGGAAATCGAGGGTGTGGTGCCCTATGTATTCCCTTCCCACGGGAATCCCTTTTTTGTCTGCGAATCGACCGTTTTTTTTGGATCCATTGGGGATCAAAGTGAGAAAAGGGAAGGGATGGAATGGATTACCTTCAAGGGATGGTGGAATTTTGAGGTGTAACATATGGCGCCTTAAGTGTTTCTGCCGTTGTTTGCTAGATTAGGAAAAACCCAATTTCTTCTCGCGATCCTTTCCGGGCCGATTAATCTTTGAACCTAGGGATACGTATCACAGGAAGGGATTAAAGTACTAAGTGGCGAAAATAGCAAACGATCACGAAAAGAGGAAGTTGGAATGAATTTTTCTTTGTTTTGTTTTGGTTTTTTTTGGGGTAGTACTCGAATCGCTCGTTGGTTGAACTGAAAATAACACAAAACCTACATTATAATCTCTTATAATAATATCACAATTATCCTGTTTCCAATCTAATTCATGAACATTATATGCTCTCTTCGCATCACTATTATTATCGTATGATTATACTCTGCTGATATGTTTCATAACCAGATACTGGTGTGTCAGCTTACGGAAGCGCATCAATCACCTCTAAACCTTTTCTTAAACGAATATTCGAATGGATACGACCTTTTTATATTATGCACAAACACTTGTTAGACAGCAATAAAATCAAAATTGAATTCGAAAATTATTTCCAAAATAATTCACAAAATATATACGTTGAAAAAGAACAAGCGACATTTTTATATATTTGTATAAGATAAGCCTTTGGGAATGGGAAAGGCTACTTTTAGTCACATTTACATATATACATTTCGTTTACGCGTATTCCTTATAAATTTCTTTTGCGGGCATACATTTGTTAATCAAATTAGGATTTGACCATAACTTAAATGAGAAATTTCTATTCGTTAACGAATTTTATCGTCGCTAAAGTTAGACGCTTCTTTATTTGATTTTCTTTAGATTTTCACATACAGCGTATTTACGGTGTATAGAGAAAATATCATTACAGAAATAAAATCTATCGCTGAGCGGCAAAACATAAAAAGCAATGCTAAACAAACGATCTTATACGAATATATGTCCCTTTGAGTAACATGAAAGAATAAACTTACGGTGACAAAAAATTGAAACTTTATCTTTTTTAATAAATTTTCCCTCGAGTAATATGAAAGAATCCGATTAAGGTGACAAAAAATTTTAATTTTATCTTCTTTTTCTAGCGTTTGAGCGTAAGATTTTGATTTAGCACTCCTAAAATGTATTCCTTTTTTAGATTAAATTGGGCTCCTGGCCTCTCTGGAACTCTGGTGAAAGCGTGTGTGCAAACTGACCCTAGCTCTCGAAGTATGTACTTTTAAAAATACCTAAGTCTATTAAATTTATCTTCATTGCTAAGGAGGAGCAACAAAAAATACGTCTTTTAGGGCGCTTGGAGGTATACCAATCAAAGATGAGTAGATTAAAGGTACTCATCTTTGATTGGTGCTTATTCCCTTATACTCTTCTGTAAACTTGGTGGCTAATTACCTACCTGGACTTCCATATGTAGTCAATCTCTCTCAACTCTGTGTTGCAACGTGTAATACACTGCTTTTATTGCTATATCGATATCGACCCCCCAGTGATCTAAATAATATTTCTATGAGTCGATTCTAGATCGGGAGGGGATCGAAAAGGATACAAATTAAAATTTGCTCATACAGTATCTCAGAGAAAAAAACCAATGTACAAGTGTTAACACAAAGAGAAAGCTTTCTTATGGAGCTCTAGGTATATAATTAGCGTCTCCAATTTACGGATAAGACCTTTTAACCTACTCACCTTTAATTGGTCTCCCTGCTTCCTGAAATAAGACATTTTTGTTGCTACTCCTCCTCATCCGCGTAGATGCATTTACATTTAAACCCTGCAAGCCGCCGTTTGCGCGTGGCAGGGATGTTAAAACACCGTTAAGTCTATCTACACCCTCACTTCCATTATCTTCTCTAATACTACGAAGGAAAGACGACTAGATATTATTATAAATTTAATAGATCATACTACTACTATTGAATATATTTCTTGTTAGGGTCTTGGCGACAACTGACCAAATAAATGTTTATAAGACTCATAATTTGCATGATATTATCTTTGAATCTTCATTCTTTACGATTTTGCAATTAATGGAATAACTTGAGACAGTTCTTAATTAATTTAGGTCATCCAATCAGCGCGTACGTCCGAATGGAAAAAGAAAAATAACCATCTCCCCCAAAGCTTTTCTTTCGGCTGCTGAGTAATTAAAGCCACGCCGAGGTTACCTCGCCCCATATATTTAAATGGGTATTCAAACTTTTGCTGGTGGAGCAAGGGAGGCATGAGGCCATTACATGGTTAAATGGGTACCGCAAGTTTCTTTCCGGCTGCATCCACGGAACCAACACGCAATCAATCGCTTGTTCTACCCAAAGTACTTCATGAACTCACGCAAGAGCAGTCTTTCCAAAGACTAGCGGATCCCCAGCGCACGTTTAACTTTCCATTCCGGAAGATAGACAACTGCTCGAGTTTCTGGAGGCAAAAAGGGAAGCTTGTTAAGACTATCGGGAAAGAAAGTCCCAGTCCTGTAGCTCAACTTTCGGAAACATACGTACTCCAGCCTTCCTGACAATAATTTTTCAGAATCTCAGTAAGCGACACTCCAGTAAGGGTCTTGTATTATTTAGCGGATTACTTGGCATTTACTCATTGACCGATCAATGCTATCTTTTTCGTTATTACAAACATCGGTGAGGATGTGATTTAGAATCGTTAGCTAAGTGAATTGCAAGCTATATAAATTGTTAAAATAAGACCCGTTATTATAATGTATACTTATAATGGAGTTTCTGTTGTTCATTTCAGGGCCTGGTATTATGACGATTTGGTGGAGTTAACCTTCACTTTAACTCTCACAAACCATTACGAAACTAGCGAATCTAAAGTGAACATTATGTTATGTCCATTTTCAGTATACATTATATTACTTGGTCTAAAACTGACAATACAATTTGAATTCGCAATGGCTCAAAAGAAAGGTGAAGTGACGGACCCTTTTGTGCGACAATATTTATGAAGCCCCTATGAAGGAATACTTAATCGATATTAAAAATCATCACGCAAAATTCCGTGAAAAAAGAATACTCGTAGCGATATAGAATGTAAATAATCAAATACATATTATATATATTGATTTGGAAAAAGAACTAATTATGTGATACCTCTGTGTTTGGTCATGAGAATTCTTAAAAAAATTTGTTTCTCATTAATTTAGAAATATTTTACAATTTAAATCATCATATATCGAATTAAAAGGACCTTAGCAATTCGTAGTAACAACTCGGAGAATCTTAAGAAAGCATTTCGTAAGTAAAAATAAACTAGATTCCAGAGTTGATTAAAATTGGTACCAAGTAGCTAAAATGAAAGTTGGGGGAGCCGTTGACATCCGGAGTTGGTATTTTATCTTCCCTTAATTTTGCTTATTTTTCTATGCAATTCAATATCAATTCTTAGAAAACCTAGCATCTGCTTTGAAACGCATCGTTGGGTATTAACGACTTCGGCTGTTACCTTAAGATATCAACGTCATGGAATATGTTCTATTAAATTTTTTTCTTGCTAAAGCTTATTTCATTTTATCATAACACTTTTAATTATCCAAGAATGACCATTGCGTATTCAATCATTGGACTCCCTCACGGGAAATACTTGTGATCCAAGTTAGTTTTGGAAACCA
This sequence comes from Ladona fulva, assembly GCA_000376725.2. Lineage (NCBI taxonomy): Eukaryota > Metazoa > Arthropoda > Insecta > Odonata > Libellulidae > Ladona > Ladona fulva. The sequence goes on along the minus strand of KZ308558.1, from coordinate 254,397 downwards.
CTGTTGTTGATTATATACTCATGAACCTGGATCACTCGATTTTGTAAACGTATTCATTACGTGGGAATGAGATAAATGATTGCGAACAATCCTGTTAATTGAGTAATTTTAATCTTCTGTCACGTACAGTTCCATGTCACTGAAAAGTTGTTTCGAAAAACGATTTTTCGTTCAGCGTTTTGCGTATTGTAATGCAAAATGTACTATATATCCCATAAAGATTTGTATCCTTCGATGCAGTTCAGAATCTATTTTTGTAAATTGTTATTATTAATCAACGTGCAATTTGTAGTAATAATTAAAATTACGTTATTATTATTATTGAGGAAAAAGGGATGAATAGCAATTAGAATTCCAATTTTCTTTTTAATGCACGATAAGCCTAATAGTTATTATTCTGAATGTAATGGGTTAATTTTAAATTACTGCAGCGAAATAACGAATCAGTTTCCAGGTAATGTGTGTTTAACTGATATCGATCAAGAAGAATAAAAATATAAAACTTCAATCGCTTACCGCTTCGACAGATTAGGTGCAGCTTGGTGCTAGGTTATCGTCCTCTCTTGACCTCTTAATTAGAACTGCTTATTTTTCTTGTACTGAAGCTTACGTTTGGAGCTCTGTTGTATCATGAGAGTTGGACGGTATCATTCAGTAGTATCTAAGTTTGATAAGGTTGGTACATCCTGATATTTAACTTCGTACAGAACGGGTGAATGAGTTCAACCAGTAAAATTTGTGCTTTTCAGCTCAGAATGATTGAAAAGATTCCTAGAATCTGTCATAATGTGAGAGGAAATATCGCACTGCATAATTTGTCGAGTTTAAATCAAAATTCATTCATACATTTTTGAAAATTTAGAGGAATTCGACGATTCACATACATTGCCGATTGAGAAATTACTACCTTGTTTGAGTTGACAATCATGCCAACAAGTAGTGATTATTACGCCGCAAAAACGTTAGATGATGAGGTTCCTATGCATAAACTCCAGTCTTGACTGTGTGATTTTCCATTTCATTTCGCAGACTTTATCCAATATTTTTGATGGATTAATCTCATTGAAGAATGAGTTATTGTCGTGCGATCTTTTTCTTCTTTGAAGAGATGAAAATGAGAGAGACCTCTTTCGGTCGGTAACAAGCAGGAATAAAAGAAAAGTTTAGTGCAAGAAGCGAAAGAGTTTACTATATAGAACTACATCTATAGATGTATACTACCGCTGATATAGAATTTTTATAGAAGAGGTTATTTTTCCGGCAATTTAAGCAAACAAGGTCCTTTTAGATTAGATGATTTAATTAATCTATTCTATGTTTATCCAAAATTGATTTTATGCAATATTCTAATACCCAAGCTAATTTATTACGAAATTACGTCCATTAGCCGACAATTTTGATAGCCAAAAATATGTAGTCTACAGATTCCCAAATCTTCCAAACCACGAAGAAGCAGGAATGTGCATAGAGTAGGATGGAATCGGTAATAATTTGATCTGCTTTGATTTCTTAAATAGCTGGAAAATTCGCAGCTAGATATCTTAGTTGCCGACATATCATTGCGTTTTGATTACTTTCGTGTTACCTCAGTTTATTATCCAAGGAAAAACTAAACGAATCGTTGCAATGTAAATGCTCACTTAAATATAGCTGATTATTGACTTAATGTTGCCCTACAACTAGATTAAATAATCGATATTAAAAATAAAATATTTTATCGATATTAAGGTCAGATGGTTATACGTTCCAATCTCCTGTACACCAGAATCAAAAAGAGCTTCACCATATCTTTTATCGTTTTCTGTCACATAATTAGAATTATATTTTATATACACATCATTTTCTAAATTTTAGTAATTTTAAATTATTTCTCAGGAGTAAAGTGAACGTTGAGTCGCATGACACACTTCAATCAATCTACCATCAACAAAAAAGTCTAAAAACTTGGTTTAAATTTAGCAGTCCTCCTTAGAAAAGGTTTCATTGTGCGCATGCGCCGAGGAATGTTAATATTTGAAGAAGTTGAAGGTGCCAACTATGGATTTAAGCCCTGGCGAGAACGTTTTTTTATTTCTGCGAGGAACGCTTCTCGAGACATTTCCTTTCTTGGGAATCTAGTGCGAATATCTCAATGAATAGATCTCGCAGATTTGCTAACATTTAAAGGAGGGAGAGCAGGAAGCAGAAGTTATTCCAGATAAGAAGAGTCTGGTGGAAGAAGAAGAGTTCTCCAAATGTAGTGAGGGGGAAAAAGAAAGGATTAGAGGCTGGTCGATTACATTTCATTAGCCGCAAGCACCAGATGGTCTGCGGAATTGAGTTTCCGGCGACGGCGTGACCTTTAGGTTTCCATCGTGCTCATCTCGGCCCATCCTCTCTCTTCATCACACTCTTTCTATCCGCCGCGTTTCTCATTTAAGAAGTTTGTCTCCATCGCTAAAACGTTTGCTGTAATCTCTTTTAATGACGTAATTTTCCGATTTACATGCGTCAGCAGGACGTTCCGCTTTCTATCTGAAGATATTTTCCAAACCTGCGGTCGAAAAACTTTCGGGAAGAAAGATACCGTAATATATATTCGAGAACTATTTGATCAAAAGCTATTTCAGATTCTTATGCATATATTGTTTTTCTGTCTCGCCAAATACGCCAAGTGAATTAAATGGAGAATATTTTCAGTTAATTTAGTAATAATGTTAATGACAATACCTATTTATTGGAAACAGGAATATATTCCCAAATAAAACCATCTCAATAATTAATATTATTTAATATCACAAGAAACATTTTCTAACCGGGAAATTCGACTACCCGGGACTTGAACCCGGGGCCTGGTAGTTTCGTCTTATAGTAGCAGCTTTCAGAATTTATTCAAATAATATTATATTAATGATATTAAATGCTCATTATTTAATGCTATCCCGTTCTAAGTTTAGCGAACGAATGCGTTTTCTTGCATATAGTTTAGATTTCGGACGGATTGAAGGCACAAAATTCCGTGCGTGTAATAGTGCGTCCTGATGATTTTGCATGCTGTCAAATAATTAAGCACTGAAGTCAAATGAATTTCTGGACAAATATTGAGCCTAGGGAGAATTGTTTGGGAGATATCTAGTAAAACACTTGGCTGCTACTCAGGTGCCCAGCTAAGAGGAAATATTAATCATAGTTAGATTATTAGGTTATTTATATTTGTAGATTCATCTCATAGTGGTGGCTGATTATTAAAATAATAAAATATTAACTATAATAAATATTACTTATTTAATACCATCTCGTTCTAAAACTGTATCATACCAGCCTTTTCAAAGTAGTAAGAAATTAAGACATTTCTACGCTTGACAAGAAGCTGGTGAACCCACCAGTGTAAAGCCCAAGGAGCTTTTTTCTAGGAATCCATTCCTCCTATAGCCTCATTTTAATACAGTAAATGGCTCTTCTACCGCTGCACCGATTAGCTTAGATTTTCGTTGCAATCAATACACAAGGGGCTTACATTTCCGATTTCTTGAAGAAGTTCTTGAGAAGGAAGCCCTCATTCTCTCTTGTGGTGTGCGTTCCGATCCTTTTTCAATCTTAGAAATAAAGCTATGATTGAATAGCGACGTCCTTATGACCTCTTATATTCGTTGTAATTAAATACAAATGAAAAACCCCATTCTATTCTCCATAAAAACAAATTAAATATCTTTAAAAACATAATAATTCACTATGTAACTGAGCTATAAATTATACTAACGCTTTTTCGTAATTTGTGACATCTAAAAGTAACCTTACGTCATCGTGGTTATCGTTACTGGCTAGCGACTCGAGAATAGCAACATTTCAAGAATAGCAACTTTTTTTGATTAATCCATACATCACACATATTCTATATATTTATTTTCCGCTAAGTTAAAATACAGGCTTTATGGAATTATTTCGATTTTATTCGTAGAATAATTGGCTAAAGATGGATTCACTATCGATTTAATAATTTCATTAACGGATTAACGGATAATTTACATATAGCACGGAATTAATTCATATTAGTATTTGATTAATATCGTATACCCCCAATAATTTTGTCATAGCTATTTTGTGTCATAGATAACATATTAATTAAATTTAATCGCTTACATTGATGATTAAATTAGGTTGAACTAATTATCAACGGCTAAAATTGAACTAAATTTAGCCTTTTCTTCAAATTTCAAACAAATACAGAGTCAGCCAGAAGATGTAAGTTACTTTACGAAACCGGTCGCAATTGAATAAATTTGTGTGGAAAAGTACTAAGTGTTCACTTTCATTTGCATCATGGCTTTCCACGAAGTCACGCCTAACAATATTGAATTCAACAAATACAGAGTAATTAACCAAAGAGTTATTGAGGTAACCCATAGAACACCCACTAGATGGACCTTTAATTGGAAATGCCACATTATGATGTAAAGTCGTTATAGTAAGTCTGGTAATTATTAATCACATTCATGAGTATGTGCGTCGTATTTTGGACTTTCAGGGAAGCATTTTATATGCCAATAATGGAAGGTGCACTGAAAGATTCTTTACGCTAGGAACTATTCCGATTAATCGCTAACCATATCGAAAAGTTAGTTTTCCATGAACGACACCCGTCATTTACGAGATAAGAAATTGACTATACTCTTAATGATCCCTCTGCAGCACAAAGAAAGGCGGATAGCTAAGTAGGTTTAGTTCTCACTCGTTTATAAACACGGCATCGAATCGGAACCTAGCCGAAAACCGTAGTAAAAAAATACTGAACTTTCAATAGGGCAAACCAAGCCTGTTCCGAAAAGTGAAGTTTCTGGAAATGCAACCGAAAAAAGTTCTTTATTCCGTTACGATTTTTGGTTTCCTAGAATACTTCACTAGGAATTCTCTAAAAGAAAATTAGAATATGGCTTTTAATGATTTAGATATTTAAAAGCACTCCTTAAGCCTTACGTCGGCAGATGTAATTCGCGTTTGGTTGGAAACGGGAAAAAATTTCCATTCCTAAGGGTTCGTTTCCTGACAACACACGGGTTACAGAATGTTTTTAAGCATCTAATACCCTTCTACTTGAGTGTGAATGGAGGAGGCTTTACTATAAAATGTGTGACAGCAACACAAATTTTTCGTTTCATATTTATTCATTTTTATTCTGAAAATTTTATTCCAACTTTTGACATTGTTGTCAAAATAGGAACAGTTAATAATAATACTTCCGGAGGGACATGACATTTTAATTTTGGGAACTTAAAACAGGCTCGACAGTGACAGACGGATCCAAACCGAAATTCGGTCTTTTTATTGGAACGGAGAGGAAATCGGAACAAAACTAATTCGGTTCGATGCCCTGCATACGAGGCACAGATCTTATATTTTAGCCATAGTTACGCTGAAGCTCAAATATGCCCTACCCTCTTGTCCCACGCGATTTGATCTAATTGAGGAGCAGTTTCGCCCAACGTCGGTGCGCCCCTGTCAGCCCAATTGTCATTCGTGCCGCGTCGATTCGGTTCCCTTTTTTAACTGCTCCCGCCCAAGACTCCGATAAATTCTTATCTCATCCCTCGGATATCCCTTTCCTTTCCTTTAATTTCGCCCTTATCTTCCCTGCGCTCCTACGCGTTACTGCGCTCTATGGCTGCTTATTTTCGGGGCGTGCTCCGTCCTTGTTAAATCGGAGAGCACGTTCGGCGGTATCATCAGAGCGCAGGCGTCCCCCATCGCCTTCTTTTCTGTTTACTCCTCTTCCTATTTCCCCGTCGCTTTAACTCCCTCCTCTCTCCCCCTAACGCTTTAATCTTATTGGCTTTCGCTTCATCTTTTGGCTTGTCCAATTAATCCCTCTTTACCCATTTGATTCCGCTGTTTTGCCCTTGACCCGTTTCTTTAACGTCACCTAATCCTCTGAGAGTTCAGAGAGCAGAGAATTCAAACTTGGGTTCGCTTTTTGTACAGTGCACACGGTTTTTCTATGATTTGCAATAGCTTAAACGAGATTAGAATTCCCGTACCGGCAATATTCTTACAGCGAATTGGAGGTGAGCAAAAGAGTTTAGAAAACGAATAGCCTAGAAAACTTTCATGAAGCTAGACAACTATTAATAATGGGTTTTGGTGTAGGAAAATAGGAAATGTAGGTGAATTCCTTGGTTTTGATTGTTTTGTTGTAAGGGTAGGAAACGTGAATCCTGAAATATGGATTTCAAAGATTGAAAGACAGGTGAGACGTCGAATTGAAAAAAAATAGGCTGGGTTGGTAGTAAAACAAACTAAAAAGTTTTGGGGATGGTTCTAGAGAAAAGAAGAATTCGGTGGTCATATATCAAGAAAAGAGAAATTTTCAAAGAAAATAAATGAAGGTAAGATGCAAGCAAAAATACTGAGGAAAAGACAAAGAAGATTTTAATTGGTGCAAAGGAAGAGAAAATACATCAAGGAGTAAAGTAGAGATAGTTGAGGAAATATTTGTTGGGAACTTTGAGTTCTACTTGTAAAGACTATTCTGTAAGAACTTGTATTTAAATGAGTTGCAGATGTGCATGCTGAAGAAAAATTCTTCCTGGGACTTGGAGATGCTTGAAATAGGTTGAAGAAGGAATATTAACTAAGGAAGCTTTCTTGGAAAACATGCTCGTTGAAAATATTTTATGAGATTCTGAATAAAATAGGGCGTAAAATGAGAAATGCATGTATTTGCGTGAATGATGTACGGAAGTGTAATAGAGAGACACTTGTACAAATCGATGCTTGCATTTTTTCTCTTTTTTCATGAAACCGGTAGTAGTAGTGGTGGTTTTAAGGTGCGTCGACAGTTGAGATCATTTTGCACCATTTTCTGGTTTTAATTATAGTCTCACATTTTATTGTTCTTGTATTATAAAAATCACATTCAGTTTACAACCAGTTACAGCTGGGTATAAAATGAAATGTATAATAAAATGCTTTCAACCTAAATCTGTTAAAAAGTTAAAAGATCCTTTTCATTTAAGTCTTCATTTTAAAATAAATTATATAAATAAATAGATAGTTTACGTCATCGTGGTTATCGTTACTGGCTAGCGACTCGAGAATAGCAACATTTCAAGAATAGCAACTTTTTTTGATTAATCCATACATCACACATATTCTATATATTTATTTTCCGCTAAGTTAAAATACAGGCTTTATGGAATTATTTCGATTTTATTCGTAGAATAATTGGCTAAAGATGGATTCACTATCGATTTAATAATTTCATTAACGGATTAACGGATAATTTACATATAGCACGGAANAATATTCTCGGATGACAATACAGATATTTTTATGGCTCACTCTATTTCCTCGATATATCCACAAAATCGGAAAATATGCCTTCAAAGGGGGCGCATGGCGTAATTACTTAAGCTGAAGGGAATTACATCTTTTATGTCACCCTATATCACAGCTATATATAAATAAATAGATAGTTAAAAAGATACTAGGAACTGTTAAAATATGAGGTAAAGGAAACTTAATTCACTATTGCGTCCACATTTTAAAGCTTTTTAAAAAGTCCAGTTTTTTTCTTAGAAAACACAGTACTCTATAGATAGTGGCAAAATCATCTCCCAGTATTGTGGTTATGTTGCCCCTAATTCTAAATGAGCTTCGTATTGTACTGTATCTATTACATGCGACTAGGAAATGTTGGATGCTAAGCAAACAGTTGCATTCGTCATATTTTTTCACGAACTCTTCCCATAAGTATCAAATAAAATTGAGATAACGATTACACCTTCATTTGTGGTTAGAAATGAAACTATAATTTAAGCTATAAGTAATGGCATCAAGCATATTTTCATTGGACTGTCAATTCTGCATAATTCAGAGTAATTTATGTGTGTATTCTTACTGATTTCTTCCATCAAGAAGAATACGAGAGCCTCAGATTATTTTTTGCCTTCAAACATAGCTAAATATACGTCTAGATGACATACCATAAAGAAATAATTCGAAAAATGTCGGGAAGACTTGATCTTTCAGCAAGATGCATCTTTCTCTTACTCTGCCATCTCAGGAAAAAAAAAACTTTTCAGAATGTATAAGTGATTACTGATCGGTCTTCAAGGGCTCCGAAATGAAAAATCAAAGCAGTGCTTGTATTCAGAAGAGGGATTGGAATCGCAAGATGGCAAAAACAGTCCTCCGAATGTCTATTCTGTTTACCTTCCGAACGCTTTCACACTCAACTTTTCACTCCATTTAACTCTCCGGACATGCGCCCTAACACACCGTTCCCTTTAACTTGGAGAAATGAAGCAGATCTACCCAATTGAGGAATCTTTTGGATTTTGAGGAGAAGCTGCGCAGTCCAATGCCGGGATAGCATTCGAAAAAAATATTTGTGATATGAATCCGTCTTTAGTAATAAACTACGGATCTGGCTATTTGAATAAGCAAATTTAATTTCTCTTTTATTTTGAGAACGGAAAATAGGCTACAGAAGTTCGACTTAGATACTATCTATAACAAATCTGTTCAATAAAATGAATCGTATATCATCAGTAGACCTAGTTTAGTATGTATTTATTGTATGTATGTATTAGGGCACATGGACCTACCGAAAGGTACAATACATACTTATGTATGTATTGTATGTATGTATGTATTGCTCTAAGAGTTATTATGTGATCATTCTGATTTATCTCATGGCCAAATTAATTATACTGTAGAGCATTTAAAATTTGCGTTTGCGTAATGATATTTCATAAATTAGTCATCATGTTTCCTTAAGTATCTGTTTATAAGTATGGATTACCGATTTATTATTATATATTAGATTTATCATTTATTAATTAAGATATTTTTATAATAATATGCAAGTATAGCATACTATAATGTCAGTAATAGGATTCTGATTGTGATTTATTCAAATGGATGATCCCTATGCTAGTGTGGTATTGGATAACGACTCAGAACCATAGAAATTCGGGAGCCTGATGTTATTTATTACTTTACAAGATTTATTCACATCAAGCCTCATATGATATATGTAAATCCAGCCTTTACATTATTTCCCACTTATTTTCAATCTATGCTTGAGGTCAAATTAGCAAGATTTATGCTTTTGAGGTCAAGAGGCTAACGTTCTTCCAGAGCGGGGTAGTTGCAAAACCTTGCTGCGTTTCCCCGGATAGGTTTACACTCACAATCTTTGACAGCGGATTTTTCAACAAAAAGAACGATTTCAAAATTCTTGCTGGCATAAAAGCAATGCAAATAAATTCTTGAGTTCATCAGAAAGCTTTACTTAGTATGTTTGGAGTAGGTTATCTCGACATTGCTTTATGTTACAACTACTTACGCAATCAAAAATAGAGAAAAAGGCTTATAAAATAGTTTCAGTGAGGAAAGTGAAGAGTTTCAGCTGCAGATACGTTTTATTTCAAGAGTTAACAACTGCCCATGTAGTAAGTGTACATGTTATATATGAAACATCCGCTAGCTTTGTAAAGCTTACATTCTTGTTAAAATGCATTTAAAATGTATTATAAGTCCACATACTTGTATTGGAACATTTTTGAGCACAAAATGCAAGAGAATATTTATTTTGACTAATTTTAGTCATAAAATGGCTGAAGTTGCGGCAATTGTCTGTACATCATTCGCTTTAACGGTTACATACTTATGAGTAAGAGCAGCCCTTTAGCCTTTATTACCTCCATAGCTGTTACTCATTATAATGAGTCGTTTCTTTTAATTAGCCTTTCGCTTACACGCACGTTCTTATTCCCTCCCCCCTTCAGTGGATAAGCCCAGGAATTTTTTTAATATACAGCCATTTCTCATGGAAATTGGGTTACTGTAGACATAAAATCACTCAGTAAAATAGGCCTTCAAGCTGATTTATAAGTATGCGTACTATCCATTTGTGTTGGGGTCAGAAATGTGGCCAGTGTAGCAGAAGATACTTTATTTATTGATAATGATTACTCAAATAAACTTTAGTTAACGAAGAGAGGTATGAATTTACGAAAAATTGTGATGGTGAGAATTGTAATGTTTGATTTCATTACATTCGGAGCCTTCTCAAAAATGTTTAGATACGTACATTTAAACATCCATGCTTAGTTACAGTACATATTAAAATCCGTTTACCACTTTTATCTGCATCTGAATACATATTCATGCTTTTTAAGTTGAATCTCGAATGCCTTAGATAAGAGGGCCCTGATTACTCTAAATTTTTCCTTGTCTTAGTATTGATATTAATTTGGAAATGTGAATAAATATGGCTATGAAACAAATTTGATAGTAATTATATTGAAAGTTATTTACCCTGGTGATTTTGAAACTAAAATTCACTTCCTCCAAGTGCCTTAATGTCAAAAATATTGCATTGTAACATAATTTATATTTATTCGAATAGGAACAACAAAGGAAAACATTAGAGAACGTTGTAAGAAAGAACAACAATAATTCAAGTTATGAAAAACGACTCACGGCTTGAAATAGCCACTAGCATGGGGTTTAAGAACTTGTGTATTTGCACGGCAAATAGGACATACTCAAGGAAATTTGAAAAAAAAAGAAATAAATACATAGTCTAACTTCAATTGATAATCTAAACTGTTACAATTTTTCTCGGAAATTCTCAAGAAATTACCGGGTTAGAAAAATAACAGCGTACGTAAGTAAATAAAATTAAATGAATTACAAAATAATAAAAAATACATAATTAAGCCATATAACCATTAATGAATTAATTCTTGTTTTTCCTTGGAAAAGCGATACAATAATTTATTAAAAATACACACTCTATAAATATTTACTAAAATCGCCTCACCTAAAATTGTTATACTACCAAAACTCAGTAGAAATTGTATGTCATCGAAGAAAATATTCCTTCATAGCTTGTTGTTCCACATTTATGCATAAACAATAATGATAGGTGTCAATGTTAAGAAATTAATGCAATTCTGGTGTAAACATTCACCAATTTGTCACAGAGAAGTTCGAATATTCTCGGATGACAATACAGATATTTTTATGGCTCACTCTATTTCCTCGATATATCCACAAAATCGGAAAATATGCCTTCAAAGGGGGCGCATGGCGTAATTACTTAAGCTGAAGGGAATTACATCTTTTATGTCACCCTATATCACAGCTATGCTCGAGACATGAAAGAAACTTATGACGTACGCTGAAAGAAGGTTGTTTTCGTTTTGTTAATTTCGCCATTTTCCCGACTTTTATCTCTTTGGCTCCATATCACCAACCTCTCCTATCTCGGGCATATTTTCTACCAAAGAGCTGTTTTTTCTTTCCTTCTGGCGAGATCTCTGTGGAACACAAATGCTATCACATTTCTCGTTTTTTTGTTGATCTCACCTTTATATCCTTTATCTTTATGGCTTTTTCTTTTATTTTTCTATTTCTCTTGCCTATCTGTCTTTCTCCCTGCCTTTATTCCATTTATAGATATATCTACTACCATAGCGCACTACATTTTTTCGCCAATCCCATTAATGCTCCCTCATCCAAAGCCCTATGTAGCATTGCTTTTCCTAACTTTTATTTACCAGCCTTTAGAACAAGATTTTTTGTTTTTCTATGTAATAATCATTATAGCGATCTTTAAAGATAGTTTTCTCTGGGAAAAGCGATATGATCTTTTGCTTGTTTCTCTACAACTATAAATTTCTGTCTCATACAGGATATTTTGTAACCTTTTATGATATTATGAATGCATGGCAATTCTTGGAAATAGTTTAATATTTATTGCCAAATATTGAAGTTTTAACAAAACCTACTCTAAGAAATTTCCGATATCTCTCGTAGTAGTAGTTAAAGTAGACTCTTTCCGTCTCTATTTGGATTCACTATTCCAAAATTTACGTTTCTTAATTGATTAAAGTAGCAGCTTACTGTACTTGAAGCATACGGATACCTTCAATATTTGTTGTCTGTTTTGAAAATACTTCTTTTGAGTAGTTAAAATTTTAAAAGAAAATTAAAAACTGCACTCCCCGACCATTATTACCATGAAGGTTTCAAAACTATATCTAACATTTTGGGGTATGTATAATTTAATGGAAATAATACATCCATAATTTATATAAATGAAGTGGAATAATTTGTAGGAAAGCGATTTCGGAGGTCGCTAAGAAGAAATCAGGAGAGCATACTGATATTTTCGGTAGGAACTCTTATATTTTTTAGTTATTACTGTTAAAATTGCTTTAACATCTAAGGTCATTTCGCACATTGGCCCCCACCGGGAATAGAACGCAGGACCGCTTTCACCACAGTCGAACGCGTTGCCCACTTGGCTATCCGGGAACCCCATGTTTTATTTACTAGCGTTTTGCTGTGAAAATAGGAAGTGAGTTATACAAAAACAATTTTGAGCTCTGAGGACTTACTAGAAATGATTTTTCGATATTCATTCCGATTGATTCCGTATTTTAAATAAGTTAGGAAACAAAAATCCTAATCATGGGAGTTGATTAGGCATTCCAACATAATAGCTGTGTTGAAAATCTAAGCTAAAGTTGAGTCCCTTTAAGACAGTTGTATTTATTGCTGCATCTGCGAGTTCATAGCAAGTGAAAGAAAAATTCCAACTAACTATCCACCCGCGACACAATTCAGAAAGAATTAAGATTGAACTTGATAAATATAAAAATGTCAACGTCGAAAGTAAAGCTCATTGCTCTCAGTTTTGAGGAAATAGTTTTTATAGCTTAAATTCTGAGAAAGTTATGTGTTACGAAATCGTAAAGGGTCTTAGAAGGCACAGGTTATTGCATTATTTAAATGTATAGATACATATGTCGGTTGCGAATTCGTTACAAACGACACGAGCCTCAGAGAAGAACCGCAATGAGCAATTGATCGTGAGAGGAAGTGCAGAATGCAGTCGTTTCCTTTTTTACTATTTCAAAAGGGTGCGATGAGGTGCATGTGACTTTAAGAGACTGGCTTTATAACAATGGTTTTTCCAATAATCTTCCTTTGTGATATTTGGTGGATCCTCATTTTTACAATAAAAAGTAAGGGAGTTGTTTTGTATTATTCTGCAAGATGTATGTGGATATGTATTCCTTATCTTAAGGAATAGTAAAAATCACCTCCTTTACTTTTGATTGTAAATTATTTTTCCATCAAATCCTTACTCCGAGTAGATTTTCCGTTCTTTAACTAGCCTACGCAAAGCATATGCCCATTTCTCTCACTCATAACCACCTCCCAGCGTTGATAGCGGCATAAGTTCTGACAATGATTTGTCTCTCGGAAATTTTTTATGTTGTTTAACCTAAAAACTTTTTTCTATATGACTTTCGGAACAGGTCGGAGGAAAACGTAACTTTCGTTGACTTTTGTCTCTTCTTTCATGGCTATGATGATGTACTGATACTGGGAAAAGTTATTAATGTAAGCCTTTACTTATTGAATGCTATGAAAATTGTTATTTACGGTCATATCACTACACTTACATAAAAGTTCTCTTTTTCATACCAGTCTAAGTTGAAAAATTAAGGGCTACCTCATCTAATTAAGTAGCCTCATTTCCCATCCAGGTGCAAACCGTTCTGAATACTACGGCATACATAAGAATGGTTTGCACCTCAAATCCTAGAAAACCTAGAAAACGGTACCTAGAAAAGTCCCCATAGACCAAATCACACTAGACGTCTGTAAGTAATTTTACACGTGTGTCCCAACCGGAACCCGGAGCCACTTTGACCGAAGTCAAACGAGTTACCCAAATGACTACCCGGAGGCCAGAGGCACTTGTAAGGCTAAAGCTTTAGCACGAATGGGAGTTGGGATGTTTGGTAATGAAAATAATAAAATTATTCTCTCATTACTTTTCGTCCAACTCTTAGTGTAGTAAGTCAGTATTTGAGGACTAAGCTCGGATTCGGTAAAAATGATCTTTTTTCCCTCACTTCCCATAATGATCTTCCCTAATAAATTTTCCCCTCAACTCTCCCTTTCGTCTTTCCCTATTATTCCTCGTCTTTACTTCCTCCATTACGTTCACAATTCTTCGATTTCTTTTCGTATCATTAATTCCTTCGACCCTCCAAAACGCCTGGAGCCCTAATACTTTCATTCCGGATTCCAATACGTTAGCGCCTCTTCCTCTACTCTTACGCAGAATTTGGTGTATTCACAGCATGCTCCCTTGCGTCCTCATCCCCACCGTCTACTTTGCTTTGACTACACATCCATCCACGCACATCCGTAACCGCAAGCATCTCAATTTCCTGAAAGATCCAACGGCTCAGTTTTTGGAGACGAAGGCGTAAGAAACAGCGCCGTATGATGGGATGATTAACCGGTGGCAGTTTTGAGCGCGCAGCCGACATTGTGTTCCGCTTCGAGGATTCATCCCGACTCCGTGTTTAAAAGGGACCTCGGGGTTGTTTACAGCTGGAAGGTCAAAAGTTAGGAGCGTATTTCAATGCATCCACGTCGATGTTTGCTTGAATGCCTTCTTCCTTTCATGCTCGGTTTATTTTAGTAATTTATGCCGCCTAGTTTATTGCGGCTGGTTGGCGGAATTCAGCGGTGTGTTTTCCGGGGTCCGAGCCATTTAGGGAGCGTAACACTATTGTCATCTCTTTGATGAGAGTCGGCTAGACTTGACATTTCATAGTGAAAGTAACAACTACTCGTAGTTGCAGACTTAGGGTTAGTTGGAGCTTCAACTCCCTCACCAATTAGCAACAAATTATCCTGGAAAGGGAATGCGGATTACTAGGAAAGATGCTCATACTTCCCTCAATCCGGAATTTTATCTATAAAAAATATCCCAGTAGACTCAACATAATGACTGGATGAGCAGTTATTTTCATAATGTTCAACAAGGAGAGAACTTAATGAATGAATGTACTCAGAATCGTTCATAATGCAGTATCTTCATAAAATTGACAATTGACCTTTGACAAGACTGAGACAAAAGCAAATGCTCGTAAGAGACGATTTTGTGGAATAAGTCTAGTTTTATGGACTAAGTTCACCTTATTGTAGACTGTGGACCTTTTTGTGGACTAATTCTGGTTTTGTACCTTAATCTAGTTAAAATATGAAGATTTTCCATCAGGTATAATATGATATGTTTTGCTTAAAAGACGATGAAAAGGTTTTTAAGGATACACAACGTGAAATTATTCTTTACGAAAAAATTTTAAGTGAGATATTGATTCTTCCATCAAATTTAAGTAGCACTTTAAATGAAAATAACTTTAACATCTATGTGCCGAGGAATGATTCTGTGAATGACTCATTTCTTAGTATTCAAAAAAATGTTATTAATATCAGTGTGCCATTACTTAGTACCATTTATATCTCAAAATTCCTTCCCATTATCATCATCATGAGAAAGACTTTGTGAAAAAAGTAAATTAAGGATAAATTTTTCTCTACCCAAAAGAAACGAAACTATTACATTCTTCATCATAATACTAGATATGCTAGTCATTTTTCTCGCGTGTTCATGGTTAAAATTTTAATCACCTCGGTGTATAACACCCACACTTTAAAAGGTAGTTTTTGAACGCTTCAGCGCACCGAGAGTACAAAAGTATCGCAGAAGTGTAGTCTACGAGTTGAGGTAACCATTGTAACTTTTTCGTAGCACGTCTCGCAGGTCTTATTTCCCGTTAATATCCCTACCAGGAAAGTTTAAGTTGGCGCTTTTAAGAAATAACGAGACATTTCACACTGCACGTTAAACTTGTTTCGCCACTGGGAAACCGCGAACGCCGATGAGCGCTTCTCGTACATCTCCTAAGTCTTTGAAGGATGTGGGATAAAACGGAAGTTTCTCGAGGCCCCGCGAAGAAAATGTTCTCTTAAAGTATCGCCGCGCAAGCGGAATTGCGGGTCGTCTAAATGCTTCAGCTGAGGCGGTGAAAAAGTCCGGCGTCAGTAATCTACGTTCTTTAGTTTCATTCCCTCACGAAATTTGAGGTGCACTTCTCGTTAGGAAGTGGTACATTACTGTAACCATTCATGGATAAAGAAATATAATATCTGAGAGATATTTCAATAATGAGCGTCACCCATTGAGTTCCGCACTACATTTGGAAATTTCCTAAAGTGATTCAAGTTTCCTCTTCTAAGAGGGATTAGTAATATTTTGGATGATAAATTTTAAAAATTTGAAATATATCACTCATTCGAAGCTCAAAATGCAGTTTGTAAGAACTGTTTTGATGCCGTAAGAGCGTGGTTTTTCAGCCTGTGTGTATCAGGGGTGGGGAGCCTTTTTCCAACGGAAGACCAAATATGGCATTATTTCTCATAAGGAAAGCCGAGTGGAAACCATCAAGCCGCTCTTTATAGCGTATTAGCTTCATTAAAATAGTCAATAAAGATTGGAAATTTTCTGAAAAAATTAATTTCCCGAGTGAACTGTTAGAGAAAAGTTTCCTTTTAATTTTCACTTCGTTAGTAATTTTCGAAAACAAAATTATTTCATTATAAATATTTGTTTCGGAAAGTGACTAGAGGGCCGCATTGAAGCTTCCCCCCTTCCCTAAGAATTCAATTTAGTGTATTTCATTTAAAATATTTATAGAATTCCCTCATTATGCCATATTTTTTTAATGGACTCCTTTTAGTTTTCTTCTGCAGATTTCGTAAGAATCTCGTTACTATTGCAGTATTTTGCTAAGTTTCGTTCTTATTGTATATAAAACCTTTCCTCTGGAAATAGGACTTTAAACTCTTAGTAATTACCCACAGAAATGTCTTCAGGAAGCGGTTTTATATATATATTTAGAATTGTTAGCTCTGTTTGAAAAGCTATCATAATGATACTACCGATACCAATCAATTATAACTTATCGAACGAGATCTGCTCCTATACCTTGATGGATAGAATCATTTTAATTTGGTTGTCGTAGAGTTGGGAGAAAAATGTATCTTTCATTTACGTTAATGTCATTTTTCATAATGACGGTCTTAAAGTGGAGGTAATAATGAGGCAGACAGATAGAATTTACTTAGGTTTCTCTGGAGTCTCTCTCATTGAAAGCAGTGAAAATTGCTATTCATTGTTTACTTGTGCTGCAGTTCTATGAGGTGTTATCTCTCACAGCCCTCCGGCTCAGAAGAGCAAGGGCAAACTGCCTCACTCCTCACTTTGCCTAAAGAGCCTCATTCCCCCTCCAGAGCATTGGTTACTGATGGCGGTGAGTTTGAACTTCAGACCTAGCTATTGGCTGAATACTGTAAAAACAATGACATGAAGCAACACCGAGTATCATGTAGGTGTCAACCCTTTAGCTACTCACAATTCTAAATATGTATTCCGTCTCTCAAAAGAATCTGCAACTGCGTGTGCAATACCTTTCTGTGATAAATGATTCCTCACCTCCCACCAATCTGTCGTTGTTCTCCGCCTTCGATGGCTCACAACGGGAAAAGGAATCCCTGAAATAAATTTTATCGATTGGAAGAGGACCTTGGAGAATTTTCATGGGCAGGACGGATTATATTACACCATTATGAAAACGTATCCCATAAAAATACCGAGGGGAAATATTTGAATGGAAATTACTGAATGCTGGAAGAAAACTTTTCATATGTTCTCTTCAGGTTTTGAGATTTTCTCTATATAATTTTTAGCTTCATTATTATTCATTCCAAAGGAAGAGTACGGAGAATTTGTAGTAGCTTTCGGCCCTGTAAAACATAAAATATTAGAGAAAGAGATCTTTAAAAGTGGAATACGAAAAGAAAAAAAAGCCTTAGTATTTACAAAAAAATATTTATTAATCTAAAATTTATTATTCCAAAAAATGCAAAGTTCCTATTTTCGGATTGCGTCACATTTTCTTAACGCTTAGATTGCTTAGATCAAATTTATGTTAAAAAGTAGAGTTATCGAAGAATACAAATTCATGTGCAGTTATACATTCATTCTCCCCCTTCCAATGTGGACCTCAATATAGGAAATAAAAAAATGTTCTGAGATAAACCGTAAATAAATGAAGATTTATTTGGAATTGCCCCTTATCAAGGAATTTGGTACTTTCATTTCATGAATGTAGAGGCAATTTGATTCGAACCTTTGAATTCACAGCTACATTAACATCTGTATGTTTGGCAATAATGTAAATACCAAGCGATCAATATATTTATTTTACTACTTCCGCGTATATTTCTTTTACTACTTTATGTTTCGTCGAAAGAACGATTTTTTAAAACAATTTGTCGTTGCATCTACCTCTCTAATTTGGAGTTACTTCGCATCACTCTACATTTAAATATTACATAGAGAATATTATGGATTATGATTAGAAAATAATCTGTGTATCTAAGGAATAATTAGGTATAAGATAATAGATAAACTATATCTATTATTTTATTATGGTTAATAATAATTATTTGAGCTACTTCTCTTAAATTCATAACGTTTACTTGTAGTAGAATTTACGCTGAAGATTTAAACTAATTCTAAAAGATACAATAAAATACATCGGTAAACTTAAATTAATATTTCATATTTAATCTTCAAAACAAAACTGATTTGTTTAATTAGTCTTCTAGATTATTTGCTGTGCATCAATTTATTTCTTACTTCACCTATATTTTCAACTATCTTGTTTTTAAAGAATAGCAAAAGATATATTCCAGAACTCCCTTAAGGGGTTTAAAATGGTGCGGGTTATTTTTCTTTCAACCTTTTTAGCAAAGCGTGCCCTCGCTTTAAGGCGGAATAATAGTTCCTCATCCTTGGTTTCACAAGGTCAGTACTTGCGTCACTAGCGTGAATTATGTCACGCCGTAGGAGCTAAATAGGAGGTGTTGCTTTAGGTCTCCATCTATTCCAGGTGGGAACATATTCTGTCTTTTTTTTCATTTGATTCACTACATCATCCTTTGCACGGGTATTCAGGATTCGTTATCTTCAAAAATAATAGCCTCGAAACAATCCTTTATATCTTTTTTACTTTATATTCTGTGATTCAGTTTTGTTATAGGATTATTAATTATGTTGGCAATGATTTTCCAAATGTGCATATATATGTGCATTATATGCTCCCGGATAGCCAAGTGGGTAGTGCGTCCGCCTTTGGTGCAAGTATTGGATTTCCGGTGTAGGCCCATCTGTGTGATATGACCTAAGCTATCGAAGTACTTTTGAAAATACAACTAGTTGCAATTTCTTTTGAGAAACGGACATGAAGGGACCGGTAATCGAAACCGGGTCTCCTGGTTTGTTACTCTAACCATTCTCCTTGGGAATTTTACTAGGTGCACGGCTTTACATGCAAGGTCATCTGTAACCTTTTTCCTTACTAACACCAATCAGGTAGGCGCTTGAGCTAGTCGGTTATAGAATTCATTTTTAAGGAATATCGGGAAATTGGGAACGATAAGAACAGGCGAACTAGGAGAGCCAGAATATGGAACTCTAAATTAAAACTTATGTTTCCAAGTATGACTTTCTGGAACTCAACTTACATATTGAAAGAAAGAATACTTACAATTAGTAATTTCCACAGCAGGTTTTTGCTCGAATACTTTCGTCAACGATTTGAAATCTTCAGGTGAATGTGAAGATCTCAATTGATGTTTACCAAACTAGTCGAATAAAAACCTGCTTTGGTGATTTAGATAGATTTTTAAAGGAATCTACACCCTAGGTACCCCATCAAGAAATCTTAGGTGTTATTGGGTGTAGTAAAACTGAGCTGGGTGCCTCTATATTGCCTTGTTGAAACATTACATCACCGATTATATATTTCTCTTGAATAAGATTTATCTCGGGAATAAAGGTGAAAGTACTTCGTTATTTTTATTTGCATCTCTACGGATAGTGGTGTGGTATTAATGGTATAAATATATATGCCTATTAGAGAAACATCTCCACTTTTATAATCCTCAAAGTGAACTGTAAAAGAAATTAATTTTTTCAAAACTTACTATTATGCATTTTCAAATTTCTAATACAAAATAAAAAGTTTTTTCGATTATAATTGCTTAAAACACAACTTCGTATGGAGGATATAATAATCGACTAGTTCATTTAATCTGAACAACGATATTTTTAGGTAGCATTTTCTTCCTACATTGAAGTTAGAAATATAGGCAGTTATTTTAATTACTATCGCAAGCCAACGAATAAGATTCTGACGATCGATTTTACCTTTCAAACTGGCATTCAAAGAACAACACTTTCTACTTCAGTGTGTAATTCTTGGATTGGTCTAAAGTAGTCTTCTAATCCACTCATCTCCTGCTTTTCTTTTTACTTTTATGTAGATGGTGGACTCAGCATTTTCTATTACATGTTGTATGTATCAAGGATAAGGTCTTTCTCTATATCTCTTCCCCTCCGTCATTTGGTCTAACATTGTCTTAAGCAAACTCTTATGGCGTAGAACAACTAGTCTTGTCCTGTTTCATATAACATGTATGTAACATAATAAAATACCAAGAACCATCAATTCGCAACATGGTTCTGTGGTCTTTTCTTGTATTATATATAAATCTTAAATAAATGAATCCCTCTCCATGGAATCACAGGTTAGATATTTCGAAATAGGCGAGACTTGACGATATTTCTGCAAGTTCCTTCAAAACCGAGGAGGGAATTATCTAGGAGAAATAAATTTGGGAGAAGGTGAGATTAACCTTAAGTCGCGCAGTCTCAAATCCTTCTTCTTGAAGGATCTCACTCCTTGCGATCCACAAAAGCCGTTTGGAAAGCTCTCTCCTCCTGAAGGTTGAGAGTGGGAAGATGGTTTAAAAGCTTTGTTTCAAACACTTCCTCGCGCCAGGAAAAAAGTACGGTGTTTCGGAATTTAATCCCCTAGCGATGTTTTCCTCGGAGGCTCTTAACGCATCGGTCTCTCCCTCTCAGGAGGTATTATATACGAAGTGCCTCCCAGGCGATCTGGCCGAAGTGGTCGGCTAGTTGCATTTGCATATAAATGGGAGCCGTGTGCAGATCTTTGGATGTGCGAAACTTCGGGATGAGAGGGAGCTGGGGATGGAATTTGAGATACGCGGGGCTAAGGAGAATCCGATGGCCAGGAACGGTGTCAGCTCTGTAGTTTAGTCAGATGAGAGCAAAGGATGAGCGCCATTGAAATTTGGTTGCTTAGAGACAAGGGGAATCGTTGAGGTTTTGCTTGCGGTAACTGCTGTATATGACTATGCCACTAGCTACAGTAAAAGCATTAGAATTAACTGGACATTCCCGGTTATCCGTGGGTAACTTTTCTTTATTGAGGGTATACCTGGGCAGGTATGATTGTAAATTTGCGTATTGAAAATGAAGGACAAGAGCTTTACTTTTTGAATTTACATTGAATAAAATCTCCGAAGGCGACCGAGATGTTGTGGAAACACACAAGAGAAAAAGGATAGATAAATAGATAGACACTTTATCGACGAGGTGAGGCCCACGTGAGCCTCTTTTTCACCTAATGTCGCATGTCATTATTATATGTGCAAAATTTAATTTTAAACTAAAAGAAGAGTGCGATGCGGGAAAAAATCTTTGCAATGGAAGGCTGACAAAGAAAAAATCCACGTTGCAGGAAAACCCACAGAGAAGTGTGGTGAAAAATCCCGCGAATATACAGTAAATACAGCATATAAAAGCAATACATCATACAATAAACTTAAGGTAATCAAATGTGAGAACAAAAAACTGAAAATCGAATTATAAAACTATAAAATACAGATAATGCAATTTTAAAAGTTAGTTACAAAATGAAAATACACATCTAAAGATAACAATAGTTTGCTAGATCAATTGAAAGAACATGATCTTTTCCATAAAGTAAGATTATCTTATAACAAAGGTTATAAGAAAGGATCTACTTTTGTATACTTTTCCACACGAATGTGGTTTTTGTATGAGAAAGCATATACCTTTCTTCTCCCACTGAGTATGAAGTCATTACTGTAAAACGAAAAGTGTAAAAGATGACTTTGCACGTATGACAAATTCTCACGCGAAGTGGGGGATTCCCACGAAAGTCCCGGTCCCGTAAGATTTTTTTCATGTCCCGTTTTTTCCTCGTAGTTCTCACTGTAGTAAAAGCTGAAGTTCTTGCAGCTTGATGGCTAGCAATAACCTACGGTAACTTGCAAGCTCAAATACAAATGCGTAATTTTCCACAGCATCACGAGACGTTTCGCGTAAGCGGTCAGTTTTATAAGTGATGTGAACGGCTCCCTCGGGGCTTCGCGGAATTACCCTTCCTGGCGTGCTTTGACTGATACATTTAATTACATTTGAAACGACCGTCATTAATTCAACGGATGCCCAAAACAATCCAAAGAAATCTTTTTTATGACAACACGCAGAAATTAGCGTTGTATTCCGTGTAAATGTTTTTATTCGCCCCTTTATGAAATTAATGTCGTTTCGCCATTCGCATTTAAGTTTCGAGTAAAGCAGGCTTTGCAAAATTTTAAATTAATTCGTTGATGTAATTTTTCCCTTAGGAAATATCATTTTTAAACGAATTGTTTTCATCCTGGGGCCAGCGATTGATGAAATGTTCTTTTCGCAGTAAAATGTTACGCTAATTTCGTATTTCTGCCATGTGCTACTTAAAAAGATAATTTAAAATCTTACTTACCCAAAAATACGAAAGGAATTTGTATCACCTAATAATACAACTTTATTATTCATGTAATATTACGATTAATTACTTACCATTAATATATTATAACATTTTGATTGCTTATTCTTTTACACGTATTATACGATCGAATTTCGTTTTCCTTCAACAAATATGTTAGGCTTGTTGTTGAATGTGGCTTTTGAGGTATCAGTGATAATATATACATACATAAGTGTTCTACCTTGTAGGTAATATATAACTAATAATTTTATTTCATAGCACAAAGCAATTAAATGACAGAGTTGTGGAGCTCCCGATAGCCAAGTGGGCAACGCGTTCGACTTCAATGAAAGCGGTCCCGGGTTCGATTCTCGGTGGGGGCCTACGTGCGAAATGACCTAAGCTGTTGAAGCACTTTTAACAATACTACTACTAGAGTTGTGAAGGAGACACAGTTTGGAAATATTTTTACTTAAATTAGGGATATATTTAATTCGTATTATCGTTTTTAAAAAGACAGATGCCTTTACATTCCTTCGTAGTATCATAAATATATTCGTTCCCTAAAATTTTCATTCATAGGAATTTAGTGAGGTTATATAACCAGATTTCAATAAAAAATACTTAGGATTAATTTGTGTCATTATAACACAGAAATTATCACGGTTAAAATTGCGATGGTAATTAAGCATACGCTTTTGAAAGTTAATGGAACGACTAAAATGCTTTAAATTTAATTTCGTAGAGCTTTTCAAATTGCAGCTTTAAACTTGTACTTGATAAAAAAACCTCCCTAAATAAAAACATGCGTAATTTTTTTGTGTCAAAACGTTATCAGCATACCCCGGAGAAAGTACCAGTATCGCTCGGCAAAAAGTTTATATACTCCTGAGAAAACTTTCTTAGGAAGAATTTCCTCTTTAAAGAGAAATTTTTGGACCCGTAAATCGCCGCCGAATTATTTATAAAGTTCCCACAGTATCATTCCGGAGGAATCACTGCTAATTTCGAATTTCAATTTCACAAGGTTTCCGTGTCGCGCGACAAGAATCGGCAAGCTCTCGTCTAATTCGCCCTGATTGAAATTAAGTTGTCCGAGGGCGGAGTGACACTACCCGGGCAATCGACGGCAAGACGCGGAACACGAGGGATACGCGGAACGACAAGTCTTAGGCGAAAATATTCTAGTTAAAAGAAATGTCGGAATAATCAACCCCATAATTCATAACACTATCTCCCGAGCGGAATAAAAGCAAAGAAGGGAAAGATTCCGGGAGCGCCATAATTTAGAGGCGGCGAAGGAGAAGGTTTTTATTTCCCGGGGAAGGGCTTTTTAAGAGCAAAGGGGTCGTACTTAAATGAAAAAGGTCGAGGCTAAGTCTCGGCATAAAAAATCGCCGTTTATTCCTCGGCTCCTGACCCAATCTTCGCGTATCTTTCACGGAAGAAAATGCTCGCGGAAAACACCGCCTCAGTGATAAACTACGTATCTACCATCGCTCGAGAGACCACTCTCTCCCCACACCGGCGGCCACCCTTTCTCTAAGGCCAATGTCTGACTTACCTCTCTCCCTTTAGCGTTATTTAAGTCTCCGAGCTGAGATACGCGCGTCGAGGGAAATGGGCGGCCGACACGTATAGCGTGAGTGTATGCCTTGGTTATTTTTCCCTTCGATCGCATGCAACAGCTTTTAGTAAGGAGGAAATGGGGAAAGGGTGAATATCCGTGGGTCAGTTAAGTGTGTCCCGTCGGCAAGGTACTACATAATGTTTGTATCTCGACTTCATTTTGGTCGGTTTAGCGTTTTCGGTGAGAAGAGCGTTGGATTTACGTGATAGAATCTTATGTTGAATCACGTCTATATTCGGTGCTTTACAAAATGTTACGTTTTTTATCAATTTTTGTTAACTGTACGATAAGCCATCTTTCTTCCGGTGATATTGAGACTTGAAAATCTCCTTTTACGTAAGGGTTCTACCTTTCGGTAGGTCCACGTGCCCTAATATTCCCTACTTTCTGCTTCCTGCTGACTTAACCCTTTATGTAATCTAACAACTTTTTTCTTGGTCTTCCCTCTGCTTTTTCCGTTGTATTCTACTCTCAGTTACATTCTTTAGCAATTCCTCAGTCCTTTCAATCTTGTACCAAAACAGTTTTCTCTGTCGACGCTTAATTACTTTAATTAAGACCCTCTCCTCCCAGACCACCTATAGTACATACCTCTATGTTTGTTTTTCTAAGTCTCCTCTAATATCCAGTCAATTTTCAATGTGTGGCCGCGATAGGTTTAATAGGAATTGAAAATAAATAATAAGATAACCATAGAAAAGTTGTGGATGAAAGATGTTTAAGTAAAGCTTCAAGAAGGCATGAAAATTCGTGTCTAGAAGTAGTGCGTGAAGACCCTGCGAAACCTAGAGATAGGTGTATCTGAAACATATCATAATGAAACATTTTCTGCTTTACTCTTTAAGCAAAATTAAATTCTAGCAATGCGACTTTATGAAAGCTGCGAACCTTGTTGAGAGGTGTGCTGCTTTCCTAAAATTTGCTGCGTTAATTTGTGGAAGTTTTCTTGTTACTTTGTTTTCGTGTTCTATTTAGGAAGTAAAAATAATCCCACCTCTGCAAAGAAAATTGAGCAGCTTGAAGTGTACCATTTTCGAAAATTTTATATCCGCTAAAATCAGATAAGTAGAAAAAGAGTTCCTGAAATTCCATATACTAACTTTTAAAATTCTTTTATGCACTTAATGCAATTTCGAATGTATTCATATGTATGTAGTACGTAGATAGAAAAAAGGAGAACGTGTAGATCGGAATTGGATAGCAGAAAATGACCAGAAAGAAAATAATATTATATATTTTAAGTTGCTACTATAAAAATAAGACAGTTGCTAAACTTTCATTTTGCTTGTATGGTGTTCATCTGATAATAGGCTAAATTTTGATAATCGGGTATTTTGTCTTTAGCTTAAGACGTTCACTGCGGATCACTCCACCGTTAGAGTGATAAATGCATTAAAATTGTAGGTATCCGCAGTGAGCGTGTTAATTCCTTATAATTCTGGCATAATTCCGTCCATAACTATGTGTTACAGCAACCTCTAATATAACTCAGAGATTCGTAACTTTGCATTACCGCATGTTCTCCATTTATATCTGTTTTCTTCTGCGTTGGCGTACTGATATACCAATTAATTTTTCAAGCCTCTTATAACTGAAGCTATTAGCTGAAACTTTTTCCCACCTACCGCCTTCATACCCTATATCATTTTTATAATCAACTTTTTAATACTGCATTCTATCATTCGATTATCAATCCAGGTGGTTATTATCCATGGAATATTTTTTGTTCTTTCCTAATAACTCATTTATTGCAGTACCCTTTTATATCTGATTTTTCCCTTTAGCTCTCTAATGTATGCGTCAAGGGAATAATGGGGTATCATTTTCAAGTGCTTACAAAATGAGAACGTTCTTTGATAACTTCTGTCTGGTAACGTTGTAGATAATTTTTCGGTGAGAAAATAGAAAGTTCAACGAATAGAATAATTGCTCTCCAAAGGCAAAAGTTGCCAATTTTTAAGTCCAATTTCGGTCGCGTAAGCCACAATTCAACATTGTTCATATAACGTTAATAGGTTCGAAATAAATTTGTGGAAATCTTTATGTATTTTTTCTTTATTTAAAAAAAATTAAATCACATTAATGTACACTTCAGACCACATTTTTTGTAAATACACATTTTTAACGTAATGTTCTCATGTCTAAATATTGTGGTAAGATAGCAGAATAGCTAGAGCAGTCGACCAGAAAGCAGAAGATCCAGGTTCGAGTCCCTGTCCTGGCAGACATTTTGGTCCTTTGTTCCTTAAACGCGCGAATTTTTGTGCAAATATATCCTCAGGATAGGCATGTGTGTAACGCGTTCGACTTCGGTGAAAGGGTTTCGGGTTCGACTCCGAGTGGGAGCATACGTGCAATACGACCTTAGCTGAAGAGGCACTTAAAAATTACTACCAATTACAAGAGATTAAATATTCATCTACCTAACTAACGTTTAACCTAAGAAGAACGTGATGCTGGTACTGATGGTCTGAAAATAGGGTATTAAATAAAAGAATTATTTCGCATTTTTGCACTGGAATTTATTCAAACAAAC
Organism: Ladona fulva; assembly: GCA_000376725.2. NCBI lineage: Eukaryota > Metazoa > Arthropoda > Insecta > Odonata > Libellulidae > Ladona > Ladona fulva. The sequence continues at coordinate 227,657 of KZ308558.1, read as the reverse complement.
ACTTGCCTTATCTTAATGACCACAAAGTTTTAATTGGTGGAAAGAATTTATTTTGTTCCGTAAACGTATTCCTTCTGAAATGCAAGTATTTCTGAAATTTCATTATCAAACACTTTTTAACCCCTTACGTCGTCTTCCCAGCATTGTCAGGAAGTGTTTTGATGGTGCAGGTTCATTTTCTACGAATAATCCTCGCGTAGTAGAAAGATTTCTTGGAAATTTTTAATTGAAAATCCAGCTTCCTTTCCCGCGTGTATGATAACGGAAGATGGATTTCCAGCGTACTGGGAGCAGAAGTTGCGATAAGTTATGAATACTTTATGAAATGCAGATTGAGAGAGATTAAATGGCGGATTTGTACACTTTGCCAAAGAGGTCACAACTGTTGTGGGCGGCCGCGATAAAAACGCGGTCATGCCGTCAGTCCGGTAGTTATGAATAATGAGACAATTATCGGAGACTTTCTTGAGAGCCTTTTTTCCGTTGAAACGTATTTCCGATTTTAAATGTCGGATTAAGGAAAAATACTGACCAAAAATGGAGCAGTCATTTTGTCTTTATCGGTGGCGAGTATACAAGGATGTATAGGAGGAAAGTGGAGCAGAAGAACGTACAAAATTAGCTACTATAGAAGGCATCGCGGGCCGTATATAATATAATTTGCTGCATTTTTAAATAAGGTTGAGTAAATGAAAATCAGCAGCGTAAGTTTTTCATCGCAGTTATACTTAAGGTCTAATTAATTGAAAAAGACCCAAATGACATACACACAATAATTATTATTACCAACGAACGTACAAAACCAATCTCTACAGAAACATTCCATTAGCCGCGACATGAACCCGGACCATAAGGTTGGAGTTAATATACTTTAGGTTGATTTTCACGTTATAATTGTAATTATTACAAATACCATTGTAATTGCGTCTATATGAAGCTAATTTCAGTTATTTTAGAGATATTTTAGGATAAGGTTTCAGAGTGTATTCCAATCAAAATTCCTTTTTTCTTTCGCCATGGAGTTTGAGAATACATTATTGTATGAGACTTGACAGAAAGAATTAACCGGAACCGTTACTGTTTATTTCGTTAACAACGGAACAAATCGAATATGATAGTACGGATATTCAGATAATTCCTGTTACTCAGATAATTCCCAAGGAGAAACGGAGATGAAAAAAGACCGGGATTCGAACGAGGGTTTTTCAATTTTGGGCTGGTTACTCTATCCATTAAGCTATTCAGCCAAACTAACTCCCTACTCACTTACGTACCTGTTGAATTTCAACTAAAATAAATGATCAATTTGGTATATCAAAGGGCATTTATTAGCTCTGACGTTTTCCACAAACGAATCTATGACCACGGTTGCAATGAGGAAGTGAATTGGGATTTCTCGATGTGAATTTTGTTTATTTGCACTGCATGAAAAGTGACCAATCCTGTTACAGCGTGATTATGATCACTTTCCCTTTGCTCTCCACACATTATAAACATCTCACCAATTTACTCTCACTTCCTCGTTGTAATTCTCAGAGTTCCCAAATTCGTTTTATTTTGTTTTTTCGCATTTCAATTGATGATTTGCGAGTTATCGAAATCATTTCGGCAAATTTGATGACATCAAATATAAACGTAAATGACATTGCTGAACCTTGGTTCGGCTAACGCCGAAGTTACTTAGGTTATAAATATTAAGCCTCACACAGTAAAAGGAACTTTACATGAGGTAATGCGTTCAGCCATTACATGTTGGAAATACCATTATTGTTCGTGCGACGATTAGCCGTAAGCTCTCTCAAACATGTCCCTTAGAGGAAAATAAAATTACCTAACAAACTTTCGCTAATAGAAACTTACAAATGGCTTGTTCGGGTTTATTCCAGCCAATTCCTGCTTCCGGTTGTCTATGCATGGTACTGGAATGGCTCTTTAAGATTTGAAGGAATTTTGCTATTATATCAACTCGTCAGTGTGGAAGGAAATTGCTATAGTATTTAATTCGATTGTGCTTGTTTTTAGGAAATATACGGAATGTTAGTTCGTTTTCCGGCTACGGAGTGGTTAGCGTGCTTACACGCTAGCGCTCCAATGCCAAGGCCCTGGGTTCGAATCCCGGCTAGCCGGATTTTTCCAGTTAGGGATTGGTCGTGTGTAACTGGGGCCTCCTGTATACGTTAAAGAAATCATCCTTTGTGCCTGTCATAGTCGAAACTATTAAAACGGGTGTAATTGGGGCCTCCTGTATCCATTAAAGAAATAATAATAATGAGTGGAAAGAGGGTTCGCCTTAGTATATTGTAATATAACTATCCAGGGAGATAATGAACCATTGAATTTACATACTTATCACCCCAGTATTTTTTATTATGACATTACGTAAAAAGTGATTTGTTTGCAAAATTACATTTTATTTACTGGTATACAGTGGTATAATTTAGACAAATTTGACTCTAAATACTTAGAATAATCTGCTACTACTACGGGAAAGTAACTAATGATGTATTTGGAAAATATTCCATATTTCGAAATAGATTTCGGTTCTCAAATTCTATTTCTTTCCTTTAACAAGAAGCTTCTCTTAATAATTTAAATTGAATGTTCGAGTAGCGCAATTAGACAAACGGGGGGGATAGACTACACTGATGAATGAGGGAGTGTATTAAAAACGATACAAAACGACTACAGTGGATAGCATTAGGGAATGTATGGATGGCGCATAGGAAGTTCAGGGATTGATTAATTTCCAGAAGGGAGAGGTAGATCGATAAATGCCAGTCGAACGTGGTGAATATACTGGAGATAAGACGCATCTAGCTCATAGAATATAACGGTAGATGCAAAAAGATGTATGAATGTGTCTAACGCAAAACATGCTTGGATAGGAAAATATATAGGAGTATGATGGCCATATGGCGATGGTTTGATGGATAGGTATCCAACACCACACGTTGGAAATAGAAGTAAAAATTCCTGATATTTACCCGTATCTCCCTTCTTTTTCTTTCTGAGAGTTACACAACACTCTCGCTCTACAACATTATATTTTTAATTTTTATAGAGGTTATTCTTCTTTCGTACGCCGAGTATAGCTTCAGAATTGAGACCCTGAAGAAGGATTTCAGGCCGCAGAGAGTGCTATGCGATAAACGGTACCGCTTTTACGCGAAACCCAGATCCGTTTCATTTTTGTTCCTTGCAACAGAGATACTTCTCACTCAAGAGCTGTTGTGCAAATTTCTAAGAGATAAGTGTCTGTAAGAGAGACGTGACTGATATATTTTGGAACTGACTTGGTTCACTTCCTTTTTGTAGATTTTAATGGTCTAATTAGAGGAAAGTGTAACTATCTGCCGTCACTTTATGAATCGTCGTTTCAAGCAAATATGGTGAAATTTCGAATTTATTTCAAAAGTAAAGGAAACCTAAAGATTGTGAGCATCCACTAACATAAGTTTCCAAAGAATTACTGATGGCTTATCACTTTTAAATGAGAATTACTTATATTGTAAATACATTAAATGCAAACCGCTTTTAAAATTAATTAAGGTGCTTCAGTTACTTGTAATATACGAACTCTGGTTTCCCAGTTTTTTTTACTAGTTAAATGCCTGCTCGAAAAGTGGGAGACCTGGGTTCGAGTCCCAGTCCTGTCGCTATTTTTCATTTCTGTTTCTTCGTGAGTTTGGAAGCGCACCCTTCCCTTATGAAATGTCTAACATTTACCCTCATCCGTGGATTATATAATTATTAACTTAACAAATGAATACTTTCGATGTGGATTATTTTTAATATACCGCGCCGTTAATTAAAATTTTTGTTACAATATATCAGAGGAGAAAGTTCTGTAAATAACTTCTATCTCCTTACACTTAAAATGGATAGGACTAGCCACTACCACACCTAAGTTGCCAACGACCGGAAAGATAAGTATAGAATACCCGGGTAGCTTACTTCCTCACATTTCATCCTGTGGTCTTTTGATCGTAATTTATATCAATGACAACTCCAATTCAACTCCATATAAGAAACTATCATTGTCGAAATGTGCAGTCGTAGATACATAAAAAACAACTAAATTAATCAATCACTATTAGATATCAAATAAGCCCGAAATAAACGGGGTAGTTACAGCAGCATATTTGCATAATCGCTTCGTAGTTGCTCACTCTGAAAAATTTTAATGACGAGGTAGAAAATCATTGAGGACCAGTTGATAAACATTAATTACATCAAAACGATCACATAAAACTTACTCGTTGCGTTATCTCGTATAGGAATCGTATCCGCAACGAGAAAAGGCTTAACTTAAAGTTTTCATTCGGCCGACAGCGCCATAAACCTCAATTCCGCACCGGAAATGAGGTTAAAAAGCGAGAACTTTCGACCGTTTCGAAGCCGGTATCTATCTATTGCGTTCGCTCCGCTGACATCGATGCCGTCGCATCTCTACGCAGCATCAGAAATAGTATCGAAAGATTTTCGAGGCGATAAATAGTTTACTTTTCAGAAATAGCCTCGACACGGAAAGAATAACAAATATAAAGAGTCAGAAACATCTCTTGGAAATCATTCTGAAATTATGCTCGTGATTTGAGATTCAAAGTTTATTCAAGGGGGTCTAGGGATCCAAAGGCTTCGAAGGTTATACAATCAAAGACTCAGGGACATTTGAGATAGTTCGCGCACTATTAGAAAGAAAATAAACTCGAGATTCTGGAAATAAAAGCCTCATTACCATAGTAATAAAATTGCAATGCAGCTGAGATTCTGTGAAACAATCTCACATTTGAAGGCTCCTTTGGTGGTTGAGCATTGCAACGCGATATAGGATCTGCTGGAGAAGAGTTTGGTCTCGGAAATACAAGAACGATGCAAATGTATCCTGCAAGCCGCCTTTCAGCAAGTGGCAGGGGGTGCATGCATCATGGCTCTACTTCTCTAATCGATTACTTTCGCGTATCTTTCGCGGAAAAAATGACTTTTTGAAACGAATTGTTCTAGAATCGGTTTCTCCGATTTTTCTCTCAGTATCAGAACGGAGATTGTAACAGGGAGGACGCATGATAACAGCTACATCTTCTTAGAATATATGTTCTCTGAACTTATTATTAATATTATTATTACGTATGTTACACATGGACTAATAGTCCGGTGGTATCTTACTATTCTACAATAATTACAATACTACAATATACATTTATGCAGAAGAATATACAATGCTAATTTCAATAACACAACATTTTCGCCCACAACAGAACAACCATCACCAAGCCACTCAACATCAATATATACCATCAATATATAAAAATATACCATCAATACAAATACATATCCCTGCTACAAAAAATACAACATCTCAACATATTCGTCATCCAGCCCATAAATATACCAATTCATTAAAATATTTTAGTAAATTCTACTCTTTAAAATGCCAATATGTCTATACATAACAATATTTTTATAATTTAAAATCCTTAATATCAGACATATATTAAGTAAATTTAGTCTCTGTTTAAGGCTTCTATCTTCTAGAGATTCCCGTATTGCGTCCCGAAGCATTTGGGTAACACACACTGATTTTTCGTAACAATTTTTCACGAAACGAATCGCCTTTCGCTGAACTTTTTCTATCTCTCGAATCCAACACTTCTCGGCAGGATCTCATACACTACACGCATATTCAAGGTGAGGCCTAACCAACGTTACTTAACATCGCACCCGGACTTCTTCTTCCCTCCAACCTACTATTCTTTTCACGAGTTCGAGTTTCTTAAGTGGTCGTCCCCATATCCTATGGATGTGAGTACCCCTTAAATGGTGACCATCGGTTTTTCAGCAACGCACAGCATTAATGCTCAGAACTCTCGTTTGGGAGTATTTCAAGAAAAGAAGAATAGAGGACAGTCGAGATTTTCAAGAAAATCCTAAATAGTGGTTTCTGATACGAAATATGCAAATATAACTTCCGTTCACTGAGAGCGTAAACCCTACAGCAGGTTTCTAAGCAACTTTTCCTCTACCGGTATTTTTTGTCAAATGTATAAGGCGCGCGAACTCAAGATGAATAAAGAAATCAGGTGCTATTACATTTAATCATACGAAGTTTGGTGCTTTGCGGGGCAATTACATAAATTACATAAAAATATGGATGTGACCAAGGCTAAGAATAGGAGATGAGATAAGAGCATATTGTATATGTATGAAGAAACAGTTCTTTAAAACGCAGTGTCATTCTTAATCTACGACTCAATAACATTATTACTTTATCGAGCTTAAAATAGTATGTATTTTTTTACCAAAACACTTCGGAAATTCCAAACATTTGCTTACGAAAATACAGAAACTTCAATTACTTCTAACGAGAAAAGGATTTTAGACAGAATTTAGTTACTGATGGCGTCAGAGATTCAGCTGAAACGAAAAATTCAATCAGATCTGATGCCAAGGGGATGATTTGGGGGTTCAACCCCCCCATGAGAACAGAGTCAGCAATAAACGAAAGCATATTAGAGGATAGCCTCTCGCAATTATGCCATACAGAAACCGCTGGAGATTCACAGGGTATCAAATTTAAAATAAGTTATTATATTGTCAGTAGATTTTGGGAGGAATTATTCCTATCTCTTGGTTGTAGGCTATGCAGTGTTTACTCCATGAATCTGAACCCCCAATGTACTGAGCCCATGAATTCAATATTTATATGTATTTAATTTCATAATGAAACATTATATGTGTTCACGATTATTAAAGAGGAAGGGCCGAGAAAAAGCTGCCTAACTGTGGAGGTCGAAATCATAAGGGAAAGAGATGTACAAAGTTTCATGATCAAAAGGGAATGAATTAAAAGATGTGGAGCTAAAGATTAATGCAAAGGCAGGGAAGTATGGAAGTATTGTGAATAAACGAGACCATTATCGCGATAAACTTCAAAGGAAACGAAGAGAATTCAAACGCGTAAAATGAAATCATTTTCATATTTTAATTCGAAGGTTGGTTGTAACGAAGTCGGGACAGGGGTTTCCCCAAGATTAATTTTATTCTTCTCTTCGCCGACTTAATGGTTTAAATTCTTTCATAGTATCAGTTTGAAAAGAAGACCATGACTATCAGAGCATTGGCGAAGCAAGGCCGCGGAGACGTTGAGCACAAGGAAAGATAAATCAAAGCCCCTTAGAGATAAAAAGCTTGCTTTCCTTTTCCCGCAGATCTTTTCTCGGAAAAGGGTATTCGTTCTTCAATCAAATTCATGACTTTCTTATCTGGAAATGTCTTCCGAAGACAGGGTTCGCGGATAAAATGCGCATGGATCTCTAGCCCGCGATTTTTATCTCCCAGGGTCTTCAGCGAATTCAAGCGGATATTTCATCCCATATTCCGATCCTTTTGTTACCCTCGGAGATCCGTCTCCCTTAATTAAACTGCGGGACTAACTTTAAAATACCTTTTCGAGAGGGGAAAAAAGGGATTCGTCCCAAAGGATTCCCGAATGCCTAAGGGATTACAATGCCTAGAAGGATTAGTATTCGCTCGGGACATTTTGGCGGGAGATAGAAAGCCCTCAGTTTACCTGAGATGGGACTTGAGGGAGGATTTCTAGAATCGTTTCCATAAGGAAGTTATATTTTCAGGGCGGTAAAGCCAATGCCTTTCTCCCGAGATTTTCTGCGGAATGGTCTTCGTTGGGGTGGAATCTCATGAGTCCCAGGAATTATATTCGTAGGATAAATGAATGCTCGCGAATCTTGAGGGATAGTGAACGTTCCTTAATCCAGGTTTTGTTCGTAAATATGCGCGGAAAGAGTTGTATCACCTTTAATCTGCGAAATGAGTGCAGCAACTACTGAATAAGAGGACAAAAATTTTATACGAATCCTTTGTTTTAACGAAGTGTTTCGTGGCAGGGAAGCAGGGTTCCGAACGCGGATACACGCGGAAAGTATATGACCGCGTAGCGATCTTATAACTATTGGACATGGTCCCAATAGGAAGACAGTTTCATGCGTTCTTGAAAAATAATGGCTATATATTTAAATTTCGTCGTTATTGGAGAAGAGAAAAACTTAGTACTTTTATTTACTGAACTTAGTACTTTTAGATTAGTGAATCTCAGTATTCTTCCCTCCCGAAGATGGCAACTTAGTTGTCGAAATACGTATCGAGAACAATACTTGCTAAGCGCGACCACGGAGAACCCCAACCCCCGCTGGTGGGGATTCTTCAACGGTTGGTTTTTTCGCAAACAACGGCTATTTGGAGCTTTTATCTAACTCTGATGTCTTACAACAGCCGTGTTCCTTTTCCTTATAGATTGAACTTCAATGTCTAACCTCAGCCGTGTTTCTTTTCCTTATAGATTCTAGAACCTGATGATGACCTGAAGGGTCACAACCATATGCGTGGAATAAAAATTATTGTGGTAACGGCAGAAGTGTTTTTTTCCCTTATTCTTTACAGTGGAGAACTACCACAAACTCGAGGCCGAATCAATAGGTTCTATTAAATTTTCCTCTCTCTGAGTAGCCATATGAATTTAAAATTTATATATCTGTTTGTTTAAATAAAACCGGCGAGCTACCAATGGCAATACAAGAACATCAAAGCGGCCGCGTACGTCCAGATGGTTACACTTAGCACTGCCATGATCTAAAGAATGAAATAGGCAGCTCTTCACAGAATAACCTCACTGTTCTCAGAATTGGGCCGTGATCGAGCAAATAATCAATAAACGCGATAACCCCAGCGATCTTCTCAGCATCGCGGGTTCCTCAAAAGCTCGAATAAACGGAGTCACCGAAACCTTAACAATCTCTCTGTCAATCAAAAGTACTCCTCAAGAATGCTGAAAAAAGGCGAGGAGAACAACAAACTGCTAAGAACCTTTCCGGTTTTTGAGATTCGCGTTTATCTTTATATGTTCGCCTCGTGAAAAAGGAAACAATCAGATGAATTCATGGAGGTTCCGATAATCAGGCGAGGATATGCGGGAACTGACTTGTTCCTCAGAGATATTGACGGCCAGGATATTTTTGTACGCATCGATGAAAACTTTTCTAACGGAGGCTGAATCAATTCCAGTTTTTGCCACTTTTCTATTCTGGTTCCACGGACCTCTTTTCATATTTTTACTCCGTCGTGGATCCACTCACCTTTCTTTGATTTCTTATTTGCAGTTACATTTGTTTATCAGTCTAGCGTTTGATAATTGAATAGAGGTTTCGAACCAGATATCTAGTGGAAGCTCACGTACTAAGATCTAATTTGGGTTGGTAAGAAATGTATTAAAATTTCTTCGATGCCCTGAAATGCACTCCACGCGTGTCCGTGGGAGTTGGCAATCATAGGTTCTCTACTTTCATTGTCTCAAGTTTGCCAACTACTTGACTGGCAATTTCTATCAAGGTGCGACCAGCTTCTTATCTACTAACACTTTCCGAAATAGCTCATATGTGAGATGTCCAACGCTTATATTAGTGTGCATTAAAAACAAATGCAATCATCAATCAGAATTTGAGGTTGGAAATCAGACGTTGTTAATGTCATCTCTGCGATTTCGGAAAACATTGACCACTCCATATATGTAAATTTTATTAACATCATCGTTTATAGTAATCGTTTCGCAGAGTTGAAAATATAGTTGAGCATTGATAGGAATATGAAATAAAAGGACGCTTTGCCTTCAGAAAGTAGGGCAATCATAATCTGTCATTTACGCTCTGTAATGTTGAATTAATTGAAAAGTTGTTCAAATATGACGTTTCAATGTAAATCAACGTTTTCACTACATTTAACTATAACTTTAAAAGCGATATGGATGTAGTTAAATTTATACTTTGAATTCAATATAATTTGTGCAAAATTGTGTGGTATTAGTTAAGATGACATGCGTCAATGGAATAAATAATGAAGTATCGAATTCATGAAGACTAGAATTAATCTTCTCGTATCCACGATTTTTTGCAGAATAAATCAATAACACCGCAGCAGGGGTTTAATATTCCTATTATTCCATTCGAGAATTATTCTGCAAATGATATTTTCAAAAACAGCGTCAGCCTATATAAATCATTTCAAAAATTTTCCTCTTTAAGCTTCTTTAGCCCTCGGATTTTATGTAGTTTTCCTTCCAGCCTTTTACGACGCCATGATTTTGCCATTATGTCCTTCATATTTATGGAACTTGGAGTAAAGGTTTCGTATGATGGGCATTAGTACTTTTGTTCTTCCCATTCGCTACGGGATCACCACGCATGGCTTCGCATCACTCAAAAAGATTTTGCGGCAGTAAAACTGAAAGCAACTAAAAAGTGCAATGACGTGCATGTCTCTGAGTAGGATTTATCTTGCGGACACAGTTGGTTATTTTGCATGAGGAACAATACGATACGGATAAAGCTATGAGGGCAATGTATGGAAACAGAAATACCAGCTTTTTAGCTATTCATTTGTTTTCATTCTAGCTGAATTGAACTTACCCTCCAAGAGAGGTTACCACACTATAGGTCTAAAAAATATCCTAATTCTGCTGAGTGAAAAATCACTCTACATTCACGTATGATACTCATTTTAGTTTCTTGCTTAAAGTTTGAGTTGTCTTTTCACGTGTCAAACCAAGAGTATTCCGACCTTCCAGGAAATTCGACTATTCTTAAATTCAAAATGGGAATTGCGCTATAGTTTTAAAATATTATTTAGGCCATCTTAAGAGTAAAAAAATATATTAACGAACTTTATCATCACAAATCAGCCTTCCCTGGTTCAATTTGTAAAGTGAGTTGAGTTTAAACTATTATTTTTTTCTTCGGTTTAAATTAAACACCTTAAAATTAATTCTCTGTTAGTTAAACGTTGTCTGTTCTATTAACTTAAACGTTTCGTTTTTGGTGGATAAAATGATTTTGATGCATTTTTAATTTTAGTTGTTACGGAGATACTTCAATGTCAATTTAGCTATCCTCTTATTGATTAAAAACCTTAATATTATCCGAAATAAAGTTATAATTTTTCTATCTATAATTTGAAAGACTATTAATGGATACGAGCGTTTTTTGTGACGATTGAACATTTTTCAGCGCCACTTAATTAAACTGCTTCTGCTCCTACATTTCCAATTTTATAATAGCAAAGCATGATGCACTGTGAATTATACTTTGCAAGAATGGATCAATTATCCGAAATAGATTAATAGTTTTCTTTATTTCCTCGAGTTTTATCTGTAGCGATAAGTCAATACACTTCAAGCAGATTCGTCAAAATGAATAATTTAAAATATTCACAAAGATACTTTGATAAGGCAGGAATCGATTGTTAGAACTTTTGACGCCATGATCAAATAACTTGATAAAACACAGGACATTTAATTGCATTTATCTTTCCACCTTGCACGTTTTCAATTGATATATATCTATGCTAGCCGTTGTTTATTCTTTGTAAAGCACGAAACATGCTTAGTAGAAACAGGTTTTACGATCTTATAGGATATTTTAATAATTTTGTGCATTTATATCGAAGTTAATTGAACATTATATGTAATCATTCCCTTCAAATAAAAGCAAAAGAAGATAATTTCATTAATTCGCTGAAGGTTTATGATCTGTTTACATTTCATTCCTTCATCACAAGATCCTAAGCTTGGCTACTGTTATGATGTCGCGTGCGTTAGGCAGAAAGTTGTATTATAATTAAAGTACTGATGAATTTATATCTAATGTATATATTTTAATGAGGGTTGGCAGAGTTACGCGATTGTATTATAAGCTGTTGTGAATGAAGAGTATGAAGTTCTATTGCTGTAGAACCATGTGCCTGTATCGTTACAATATTAATAGAAACGAAAATTGCACAGTTGATGCCATCAATGCAGAATGTTTGAGAAGGAATTGATCGACACGAATCGATTTGATCACAAAGAAACACCTTTTGCTCCTCTGACGAAAAGAAAACTGTTAGAGGACGGTCACTAATGTCTTTTATATAACTGAGGGACAGCCAATTCAAACAAGAGGAAAAGGACGGGGTAACCAACACATTTGTATGCTCGTAGAAGCTGGCCGTGTTCATTTAAACATTTTAATAAAGAATGGGATGATTTAGTGAGTTTATAAAACGTTTCTATTAGGTTGCTATGTATGTGCGGAAAATAGTAGTTATCGAATATCTCTGTGTCACATTTTTCGAAAGAAAGCCGAGTTGGTTGAATGGGAAATCGTAAATATTCAATGTAATAACGAATTGCTGCCCAATTTTTTAAGCGAGGGTGTGTATTAATAGAGTCCACACTTTCAAGTGTTAAAGTGTGGGAATATTTTTTGGAAATCTATCCGAAATCGCAACGAAACTGAAACCGAAGAATCTACTATTTTGCAGGGGTGTAAACAGAGCACAAAAATATAAAATTCTCGAAACTGGACTGAAACCGGAACCCGTTATTTATTCTGACGGACTTTCCAGTTCATCATCTTATCAAGCGTAAAAGTTATGCATACTAATCATCTGTAACAAACTGCCAACTGGCAACTTGTACTCTCTCATTAAAGTATTTGCAGATGATTGCATAGTTTATAGGGAAATAAAATCTGAGGATGATTCAAGTGTACTTCAACGAGATATAGAGTTAATCGAGAAGTGGGCTCAATCAAATGGAATGCAAATAAACGCAAGGAAAAGTAAACATATAACCTTCACAAACAAGAGAAGGAAAAGACAGATTAGTTATAAATTACATGGAGAAATTATTCCAAGGGTGGATGAATGTAAATACTTAGGGGTCACANATTTACTCATGTCAGAACTGATGCTAGTACATAGCTACATAGTACATTGCTAGTAAAAATATCCTTGGATTCACTTTATTTCTTCTTGTTTGGTGGTGCGGCAGTGGTTAAAAATCTTCTGTTTGTATATTTGAAAGCGTATATTTGCCAATCACGAATGGACGGCATTTAAACGCTCCATCGCTCTTTATTCGATTCAATGCGATGATAATTAAGCGTATTTAGGTTCGCGCAAGACCGTATATTCTCCACATAAATCCTTTTTTGCGTAAATATTGTCGTCCGCATTCGTTTTGGGCGCAAATATACGCACGCCCATAATTAGCGACGGCCTCTTTTATGGAACGAAACGTTTTTGATGCGGTTTTAACGGATTTTCGGGCGAGAAAATAGCCATTTAGAGCACTCCGACCGAAACGAAACAAATTCAATAACTACTGATTAATTCGAAAAGGCAGCGCATCCATTAGTATTGGACAGCTTTTCGGCAAAATAAACCCCTTAAAATGTCTCCTCGAATAAATAAGTCGGTAACTGTTTCGAAAAATTTCACAATATTAGAAATAATATCAGAAAAGTCTTTAGCATTCGGAACTTCGTCCAAGGGACGTGTGTTAAAATCCGAAGAGAAAGAAAGACCGGACAATACCCGCTGTGGCAGTGCTTCGAAAACTTTTGAGAAAAACTAACACGTTTCCTCTTAGGTGAACGTCCTTCATTTGTTATTTTACTAGATTTGGATCTTAAAGAGGATTTCCCTGTAGCCAGTGTAGCTCTCACAAGAGTACGCAAACCTCTCGATAAGGTGTTGGTCCGTGGGGAGTTCCTATCTCTTAATACCTGTCAGTATAGCGAAACATTATGGGATCCTCAAGTCCGATAGCGTCGGCGCAAATGCAGGATTTGGTATATTGTGCAAATTCTTTTTCGTGATACTTTAGCAAGGGGAACACTTGCGTAACAGGGCTTTGCTGGAGACTTTCAGGGTAGGTTCCCTGCTCTAAAATAACTTATCCTTCGTTGACTTTTGACACCAGCAATCCTTTGTTAATGCAAAATTAACATTAGAAAATCGGAGTTAGGCAACCACGCAATACACGTACCATGATTATCGTGAAATTTTATTTGTGTCAGTTTCACATACAGCAAAATTGCCAATTTAAAGTGAAAACAATAAGAACAAGAATCATTAAAAATAAGGTAATATAAATTAAGGTAATAATACAAAAGGAAACATAGAACAAATTAATCACAAAAAGTGAGTAAAAGGGAGGAAAATATAGTTTTACCTAGTGCCCTTACAAAAAAAGTCCCTTTGGGTAGAGAAAAGGGATCAACATGAGGTGGCAAGGAGTTAAATAAAGAAGGAAGCCGAAAGAAAAAGGAACGTTTAACAAGTGATAGTCTGGGAGTAGAATAGTGAAGCAAAGAGGTCGAAGGAGTAGAGCTGTAGGTACACGAGTTCTAAAGAGGGAGGTTAGAATAGGACAGTCAGAAAGGGAATTTAGAATAGAATGCAAAAGGGATAAATCATATTTGATTCAATAGGCTGATAGAGGACGCAAAGAGAGAGAAATAAGGTAGTGCTATTAGAAGCGTTGCGGAAAGAAGGAACACGGGATTTTACGATTCTTAGAAAGAAGTTTGTGACTCTATCAAGAATGGAAAGATTAAAAGGGGACGACATAGACCAGACTGGGGAGCAATAAGTTAAAATAGGAAGAACAAAGGATGAGAAGTAAAGGGAGAGGGCAATAGGTTCTACAATATCTGTGAAGCGGTTAAGAAATCCCAAGAGGGAAATTGCTTGTTATTTTTATTTAGCCTATATGCCTAATTAAAGAGAGCTTGGTGTCTAAGATCACTCCTAGATCCTTTTTTTTGGGACATTCTAGATAGAGAACTCTCACATATTCTGTATTTTAATATATTGGTGTCTTAAGAGATAGTGACATAACATTGCGTTTGTTTAAATTTAAGTTTAGCCGCCAGTTCTCACACCAATCTGTAATCTGGTTTAATGTTGATGAAGTGATTGACAATCTTCTCTAGTGTTCATAGTTTGAAATATTTTACAGTCATCAGCATATAACAGTATTTTGGTTTTTGAGTTTACGGTTAGATACCCTGTATTGTCCATAATTCTAGACAGAAAGATAATGCGCAATTATTACAATTTGTTTCCTCAAAGGCAATTAAATTAGCTCTTTTACTTAAGTTTTTAAGCGTAGATATTGACCTATATTACATCAAAAATACACCCTTGATGGGAAACCATTATATTTCGCTTTACAAAATACATTTCTTCCGAAGACTGACATTATTTTTTTTCAAAATAATCGTCTATTTTTATGTACAGGATAATAATTTTATAATATATAATTTAATTTAGAAATAATTTGTACCTTTATCGAGCTAGGATTTATGCAGCTAAAATATTTTATATTTCATTTAATTTATTTTAAGAATAATCTGGAATTTTTTTTTAAATGATAGACTGGTCTATCGGTGAATATGATATTAGAATGTTTATTTAAGCAAAAGTTAATAGCCTCTGCAGAAATCAGTAACCTTAGATTTCTCTTATCTAATCTCTGCTTATGGTTTGAACAAAAAGAATATATTTTGAAATATCATTCTTCTTTTCTTCTGTAATCATTTTCTAATTTGTTGTAAAAACAACCTGTAGGCCCCATAGGTTGGGAAAGCCTATCGTTTTCCTCGAGGTAGATGACCTTTGCTAAGGACTAGGGAAGCATGCCGGAGAGGGTATTTCAGTGCTAGGATAGGAAGCTGTAAAAATCCTTTAATGTGCGGGGAAACTCGGATTGCAGGAAGGCTCCACAGAGGGGCAATCAACGTATCTCAGTGTAATTGCTTTACTGCTCCAGAGTGACCTCATCTTAAAAGGATTGCCGTTGTAAAGAAATTCTACCAAGATTGAGCAGTTGCTAGTAGATCTTGGATGGGATCTGCAACGAAGGAGATTGTAGTTTGAAACGAATTTACTTTACGCCGCGCTCGATCTCCTTTAACAAATCATTGCACTGTCAATGCAACCATGAAAATGTTTCTGGCCAATTGCAAGGAAACTTATTATAGTGTTTAGAACCGAATGAAAAAGGAATTGCTGATTCTTGCCTATTCTGACGTGGTGACCACGAATACGCTATTCATCTGAAAAATGCATTATTGTAGAAACGTTCATTGCTGGCGTTTAAAATTCCGTTTTCATGACTATTATTTCGCACATTATCAAGAGGCATGAACCCTTCAGACCGGTACATTTTTATTCTTTCCCAAGGGATGAGCAAAGATGGTTATATGTACTCATGGTGATTGGACGATACCTGGTGGAATGCCATGGCTAAATTAAAAGATCAAGACTTCGTATTTTCCGCAGCTAATTATATATTGTGACCGGTTTCGGTCGTACAGCTATTATCAGGTGCAATACCAGAGATACTGGAAGTATCTACAGTATCACTACACTACCTCTACGGTATATCTACTACACTGGCACTACAGTATCTCTGGTAGTGTACCTGATGATGGCTGTATGGCCGAAACCGGTCGCATTGAAGAATTAGTTGTGGAAAATACAGTCCTGATCTTTTTATTTAAAAAACGGTTAGTTTTCCACTAATTGTTTTCAGTTCACTACGAAATTCGGCGATACGTAACTTATCGAGACTCACTGAAACAGGTGATCTCTGATATCAATTTTGTAGAAAAGTAACCGTGTTCATTCTTTCAGAATAATTTTAATTTGGGTGAAGAATATTTTTTCGAAATACTCCTTATACTCCTAATTATCTAACGCTAGTCTTGCGCTTCAAAAATAATATTTTAGTAGGACTTGTCATATATGTATGTAATAATTCAATAAAACCATTAATTTTGCAAATTAAAATGTGCATTTGGTAAGCATAATGTTTGCTTAAAATTTATTGAGTATAGTAGAGTACAGTACTTAAAGAATATTTAATATTAAAATACGTATAACTGTATTATCTTTCAAAATAATCTCATAGCTATCAATCAGAAGTTGAAAACATCCCCTCAACATTCATATTTAGAATCTATAAGGAAAAGGAACACGGCTGTTGTAAGACATCAGAGTTAGATAAAAGCTCCAAATAGCCGTTGTTTGCGATGAAACTGACCGTTGAAGAATTCCCACCAGCGGGGGTTGGGGTTCTCCGTGGTCGGGCTTAGCAAGTATATACTTGGTTAGCGCGAAGCAAATACTTGCTAAGCGCGACCACGGAGAACCCCAACCCCCGCTGGTGGGAATTCTTCAACGGTTAGTTTGCTCGCAAACAATGGCTATTTGGAGCTTTCATCTAACTCATTCATATTTAGGATTTACTCGACTCATAATACAAAGGGTATGGGTCGAGAGTTATAAAGCCGAGAACTTTCGAGTTAGGAATAAAACTCAATGTTCTGAAGTGTATTCGAAAAGCTTAAACGTTTGGTTTTTTTAGAGTTATATAGAAATCCTTTTGTCTTAGCAAGCTGATTTGTTATAAAAGGTGGATTTTTTGTGCAAATTTGCAGCCTTCTTAAAGGAGTCATTGATAATGATCTAGTTATTAAACTTGAATAACCTTTCTTGGTGGATAAACAATTCCTATGCTTTTAGGTTAACAGTTATAGAAACGTAGGCCTCATTCATATATTTACCTATGATAAGAATTCTGCAGGAAAGTCCTCCTATATGAACCGCTTATCTTCAGAAATAAATCAAAAATGATTCCATTATCTTCTAAGAGAGATGACGAAATAAATATTGAAGATTTTTAATAGCTGCAAAACCAACATAATTATAAAAATCACAGCCATCATTCCAAAAATTGTAGAAAGAATGAAAACTCATTAATATTATGAAAAATCGTAAAAAGATGTATTATTTATAATTATAAAAGCTTTCTTTTAAATTTCTCGGTCGTTCCATGATTTTTTAATGGTTCAATATTTCTTTATTTCGGTATCAAGAAAATTTACATCGTTGGTGCTAAATATCGTTCATATACTTTTAAGGAAATTTATATGCGCAAAGAAAAACAAGATTTAATTCTAAGGAACAAGTTTCTGTCAATGAACAAAATGTGTATGTGGTGTTGGTAAAAAAGACGTATTGTAGCAAAGCGGTTCATCTTGATTCATGGAGACTAGAGTTCACGGAATGTATTGGGATCCTTCATTGCGAATCACTTGTCACATTTCAGCACCTTATGTTCTGATTCCTTTTTAAGTATTTAATTGAATTATAATGCAAAAATGTATTCATCCACCAACTTTTTCAGTACATTTACAACATCGGAAGAAAATTTGTTTCTGGCGACCCTGATTTTTTCCATTATGTTCTCTGTGACTTCATAATATACACAAAGTTTTTACTAATGGTTGAGTCTTGGTATATCTTGGCGTTTTCTAGTCATAAATTACAAGAATATATTATGTTAGTCCTCGGAACACTATCCCACACCAAGATCGACAGTATTATATTTGATGGAGTTGAGAGATAATTTATTGGAACATCCTCATCTACAAAGATAAAGAGATACATACTATCCAAAAATAATGATCAGGTACCTGATGATTATGTAAAACACCGAAACTTTGGTTGTTAGAATAAATTATTTTCGAACAGTATATATTTCTTTTTCTTGGTGAGTTTAATACGACATTTTGTTAGGTTAGGTATATTCTAGGCAATATTAAAAACTCTCCTCACACGAATGGTTTTGAATGCTGAAGTATAAGTTACGATATCAAAATAATTGGTTATGATAATTTAAATATACCGATATATACTGTATATTCAAATATACCGATTTTTCTTTCGATACAAATCGAGCTGAGTATTAATCTGTATATCGTCACGTTACTATCAATAAAATTGCGGTCGCTACAAGAATAGTTCCGATCGGTAAACAAAAGAAAATAACACTATCCCCTCACTTTCTCTTAAGCTTCTTTTAGTTACTGAATCCTTTGAAGCTTTGTTACTTTGAAAAAGTCTAAAGATATCATTTTTGTTTTTTCAATTCGGTTAACTGATGAACGCGCCAGTCTCTCATATTTATAATTTAAAACGCTAAATAATTCTCGAAGGATAAATATTTAAACTGAAACTATCATTATACGTTAACAGGCGGGTTAATGTTAACCGGTAACTGGTTGCACACATACCTAGTAAACAGACCAGTTAATCCGTCGGCCGGTTAATTCGAAGACTGCTAAGAGGATTTATAGTTAATCGATTAAAGTTTCACAGGAAAGTTAAGAGAATGGTAGGATTATATCAGGCTAACGCAGACAAACCGAACTGGAAGGAGGTCAAAGATAGGTTGATCGGTCCAAAATTCATCGGTAAAAATTATCATTCTTTTTAGATATACTCAGAGTACCTAAAATACCTAAAAAGTATTTTGGTAAATATTCTAACCTAAACAGAACTTTAAATGGAATGGATTGAATTGAAGATATTCTGAACCCCTTCCTTCTCAAGTAGGATATAAAACGTTTCGATGGGGGACCGAGAGACGCTTCTAACACAACTTTATGTTGGATTAAATTGTTAGTTGTAATTTTATCTCTAGTTAGTTTTGAAATGTAATGTATCTTATGAAACATGAGCTTTTAATGTTTTGGAATTTTTTATCTGTGGTGGTTTTCCCTTCCTACCTTCGGGAGATTTTGGAAGAGTTTCCCTCCCGACAGGGGACAATTCCGGGTAGAGTTACTTAATGTTAGTCCCCTCTATATTAAAGTATTATAATATTATTGTATTGTAGTATAAATGAATCTGTTTCCATCAATTGTATATTTTAATAATACCCTTTGTAAATTGCGGTTTTGTATTGAGTGTAGCTGTGGGTATTTAGTGTTGTGCGCTCCTCTGTTAGATATGATGGGAGCTGGAGAAATTATTATTAACAGATGTAATTTTGCAAACGTGTCTACGCCGCAAGACAGTAGTCCACTAATGAGGTGAATATTGCAATTATAAACAATAAAAACAATATGTAAACCTATGAATTAAACTTCCGATAATTCGTGGAAGAATATAATTTGAGGATATATTGCATGAGTTCTTAAACATAGAATAAGTTCGCCTTTGGGCGGGATGGAACCTTCTACTACGCGTCTACGTGGATCCTCGGGACTAAATCATTTATTATTAGAATGAGAGTACGGCGTAAAATTTGAGCAGTATGTGCCACTGAAACTCTTTGTGGAGGCGTTTGGGAAATACGTCTTCGATTTGCTCCGCCCCTCGGCGAGTGCAGCCGTTTCTTCCCGTGGAAGAAAATAAAAAGGATTGGCGAGAAGTTCCGTTCCAGTTCGTGTATATATTTCTTGAATGCCACGCAAAACAACGAGGGGAACAGATGGCATCTTTACGCTCCCCACGCCCTCTGATTATGGGTCTTTTTCTTTTCAAAATACGCATCCAGCCTCCACACGTCCCCCGGACGTTAAAGGTTTTCAGAGGTAAATAGAAGCGGAGAGAAAGATGCCACTGGTATTCTTCGCGGAAAAGGAGCCGAGTCCAGTTTTCGCACTCGCTCACTTGCTTTTTCGTCTCAATTTCAACTGGTTGTATACAGTAGAACGCGGTTAATTCGAATTCTTTCGGTTGTAAATTTGACGCGGTTCCAAAATTCGTAACGGATGGGTTGCGCACGAGGTCCCATTTTTGCAACGGATGTCAGCAGTTTTCGTTTTAGCAACTCTTTGCGATTGACAAACGTACTAAATAAGGATCTTTTGCAGGAGTGAGAGAATCTGAAGATAGAAGTAGTGGGCTTTATGAAAGTAAATTGTGTTGATTTTTGAATTATCGGTTTAAAACGCTCCAAGAGCCGTTTCATCGATGGTTTGAGTCTACCTGCTAAGACTAAGCCTGGAAACAAGGGAAAGGATTGACCGAACTTCTAGGAATCTCCAGAAAAGAAAATGTATATTTAGTTTGATTAGTTGAAAGAATTGAATGAGGATTATTGTGATTAGCATTTCCATGCACAATTCGAAAAGACATCCTAATGCTTATTGGATTTGTTGATACCTGTTTCTTTGAACTGTCTTATAACAAGGTTACCAAACCCATTCAAACAACAAGCCATTTACTGAGACTGGTAAGATTCTCGCGGGCCTCCTCACACTTACTAATTTTCTTAAAATTTTATTTTGAAGTTAGAATTCTGGAATATAGGTAATTAATTTAATTATATATAAAAGCTTGTTTTTTTAAGTTTAAAAAAATTAATTTATTGTTTGCAACATATGTTGCATTGTGACCGCGAAAGATCACATCGAGGGCCGCATGCGGCCCGCGGGCCGTCAGTTTGACATGCCAGAATTAGATGATTTACGAGGCACCAGAAATTACGTTACCGCCCGAATTAATACAAACATTTTTTGTCCTACGAAACGAATCTGACACGATCAGCTTCTATAGAAATGAAGTGAATGATGAGTATATAGATTCTGAGAACTCCTGTCTGGATTTGCAATTTAGATTAACTGATTTAAGGATTAAGGAGTAATTCCTTTTGGAATCCGGTTACCAATGACTGGACGGATTTGGGAGCAGAAGGGACAGGTGAAAGGAAAGGTTCCGAGGACATCTTTATGAGCGGCATTTTGCGGCATGAGCTATTGAAGTCCACGTCAATTGCAATGACGAATTTAATAACTTCCCAATCCTAATGTCATAATGATGGCGCGAGTATCGGAATAATAGCGCGAAAAACACAAACAATGTTGTTAATTATAATTATTTACAAAATATCGTCTTTATGATAAATTCTGCACTTTTACCAAATAAGGGAAAATGAGAAATAAATAGGCTCAAGTCATACTTCCACGGAAAAAAAATAGTCCCAGCTGAAATTAATGTAAACAAACTTGTAAATTACAGGAATGCGATATATCGTTCCATCGTTTATGAGGTACGCTATTCAGGCTGAAGAATAGGTACACTCAAAAGAACTTAAATTTTTCATAAACTTATAAATTAATTGTAGAAAGGTATGTCAGTAGTGAAATGATACGCAGGCGGAAAAGAATAATTTTGAGGGAAAAAAAACTTTCACGAAAATAGGAAAACGAAACGGACTAATATAAACATTATAATTGTATTTGAAAAGGGTAATGAAGTTTTATAAGTGGGGTTAAAGTATTGAGGTACGGATAAAACAGGTACGCCGAACATAAAATCAGTCACAATCAATATACTAATGTATAAAATTAGTTAAAGTCGAAGTCAGCCTCAGATTCCATATATATAAAAATCAAATGTCTCTCCGTCCGTCCGTCCCC
>KZ308558.1:183322-205219 GCA_000376725.2 Ladona fulva | reverse complement strand
ATGTATACCCTTTT
Source organism: Ladona fulva (assembly GCA_000376725.2). Lineage (NCBI taxonomy): Eukaryota > Metazoa > Arthropoda > Insecta > Odonata > Libellulidae > Ladona > Ladona fulva. The sequence continues at coordinate 205,205 of KZ308558.1, read as the reverse complement.
AAGTAATAATAACGTATTCTCTTGCAGGCTGAAATTACGATCACCTAAATACTAGTTAGTGGATGGAAAAGTCAATTTAGCAAATTATAGCTTGATCGTTATACTAGCCAATTATAAGATGATCGCCGATTTTAGACCGAGTGTTGTGGTATTTAATGGTCAATCATTCATTAATTTACACTACATTCATACACACTTATTTTTTCCTCTTGTAGATGAACTTTCCTCAGACCACAAAATCATGAAGCAGAGGCACTGGAAACTCGCGGTGGAAATGTAAGTACGTAAAAAATCGTAAAATGCCAGTTTACCAGCTTTTCTTGGTACTATACTTGTTTTCCAGTGGAGTCAGCGCTCGAGGGAATTACATCCCAAGAATCATTGACTTCTGCTTGATGCATTTTAATTGGTTTACTTAGAATACATAATTTTCGTATTCAACTTCCTTAGGAAATGTATAATTCGTCGACATCCTGATTCATTTCTTCCTTCAACATCGATCTTATCATTTTTGCTGTAACGGTGATTAGATTTATTAGCAAAGTGTTTAAGTGTTAAAATGATGTACCTATATTTGAATCTTGACATAAATAACATCCCACGCGAGGTAAAGTATTCATTAGTTCTCATCTTTTTTAAATTTAAGGTTCTTTTACTTTCCCATAAGAGATTTTTTGTATTGTATCAATGGGAAACACTCGTAGTTGGCGATAGATAAGCTCTCCAAGCTTCGTAGCTTTCGTTGGCATACTCCAAAATTTAATCGTCATTATCATCTTTTATTCACTCTGAGGTGTGAGTGAGAAAATTTTAATGAAATATCTTTTCCATATCACTTCACATCTGCAATGATTGGATTTTGTATCACTCCTGTGAAAATGAGATAACAGACAATACGAAGAGAACCACATCCGTGAAAAATACTTTGCCCAAAATACTACATATAGCTATACCGTACACGCAGTTACTCTAGAGGTACAATTTATTTTCTGAAGATTTGGTTGAATTACATACTCACAGTTAATCACGAGAATAGGGTTGATGGATTAATTATTTTTCAAGTGGTTAGTATTTATTGCTGTATTGGACTATTGTAGAAAACGCACAAATATCTATTCTATACTCTAGGGGTCGTGAACGTCGTATCAAATTAAGTAATTCGAGCGAAACTTACAAATCCTCACTAATGACCTTACTGGACTCGATTAAGATGATAAAGTTATTAAACGATAAGTTGCATGCACAAGATCTGTGACTCCAAAGTTTCCAGGTCTCTCACGTATTAACACAAAATTCGCGGAACATTAAACTATGATGAAACAGTTTCAGTGCAAATTCGGTGGAAATGAGAGAAAAATATGAAGCGTTGAATAAATGAGTTAAATATTTTAAAATTTAAGTTAATTATTTACTTTATATAGACTTCTCATTGAATAAATAATAATTATAATAAACGTCTTTGTTGAAGTGCTAGGTTGAGACTTCCTAGTCCCTTTTTACGTCTAGCCTTTGTTATTGAATATTAAAAGAAAGAGATATATAAACATGGGAGAGCAATTAAAGGTCATAAATGGGAAAAAAGTATCTAGCGAAATTAAGCCCATACATAAAACATAGTTATGGAAAATATTACCCTCGGATATTACACGGCTCAATTAGAGCTTACTGGTGGCTGCTAGTGTTCCGCGGCACACTAGAGTGGAAAGCACTTAATTGGATTAACCATCAAAAAGTTTAGAGAATTTTAGAATTGGAAAAATGTTCTCCTCATTATTAAAACATTGCACATCCTCCAGCTATGCTGTATAATCTAACGAGCAAAATTGGTTGTGGATGAGAACAAAGAGTGTATTTACTGCTAAATGTCCAATATCCCTCTCTTCGTCTTCCGAGCACAAATGCTCTTTGGCACAAAATCTCTTTGGTGAAAAAGCGAACGTATCTAGAATCTGCGTCTCTTTCTTTCATTGAGACTCTCCCACGTTAGCAGCTGTAAACTTAAAGCTTTGAACTCTCCTCTAAATCTAGAATCTGGGTCGCTAGCTTCTGATAAGACGTGCGTTAAGATCGTTTATGATAAGTATGTATTTTTAGCAAGGTGCTTTTAGCCCTGTCTTCCTTCCAAGGATTTTTCGGAAGAATCCTCATTTTCTCCATTTGAATGAAGGAACCAATCAAAAATCTTTTTTACGCTATATGTAGTAAACAGTTCAAGAGCAAGTTGTATCATTTCTTCCATTTAATAAATGTCTCCATTTCCTTCATTCTGTTTTCCAAAGACAGTCGCAGCACCAGCTCAGTGTTCTCAAAAATCCTTTATGATATATCTCTCCGTGGACCGTACAGGAATCATCATTCTTCACTTGATATCAGCAACGCCTTTGACACCGTTGATGGGAACATTTTCTTCATCAAACTCAGACTCGTCCATTTCTTACCTTCCGTGACAAATTGGTTCCTCTCCTAAAGAAGTAATCTTGGGAGAATCTTTCTTGTCATCGTCTTAGTAGTTCTGCGGAGTTCAACTTTTCCCCTTTTAATTGTAGCAATCAAAGGATATGGAACTGGAAAGGAAACTGAAATTCCCTTAAAGTGTCCCTTTTATCCACGATTTTCCAAGTCGTTTATTCTCTAACTTTTATTTCAAACAGCGCCATCAAATAGATATTTTCCTATATTTCCAAAAAATATTACGAAAAGAATAATCTCTTTTTTGTTGCCCAGATAAAACAACAGAGTGGTGTGACACTCCATTACTTCGGTGTCTGCCAAACTCTTTTACCTCACGGTTCACTGGGGATTGGGAATTTATTTTACACAAACGAAATTAATTTTTTTTGTTGCTGTTAAGAATAAAGTAGGTTGTTCGTCGAACGTTAATTTTTGGAATCATAACCATATTAAAATGCCTTTTCTCAATCTTTTGACACTTGCGAGGTTTTTGGGAGCGTGACAATAATAATGCGTTGATGAAGGTGGATTCACTCAGCAAGTGAAGAACGAGCAGATACCAGAACATTTTCTACTCAATCTACGAGGGACTATTCATTATACAATATCAAAACAGCTCGTAAACAAAGTCATCGATAATGTCACATACCTACCTGCATAAATGTTCCAGTATAATCAGTTCTGTTGGGAACTCTTTCAAGGTTTTGCGAACTTACGGCACAGAAAAGTTTACAGAAAGTTGACCAACATTCAAAGTTTTACATCAACACAAAATATTTTGCTTTATGGATGTAAAACGTGGGCATTAAGAAAGGATGACATCAAAAGATTTCAGGTATTCGAGATGTACGTATGTCATTGAATGGAAAAAGCAAGTGCAGAGGTACTAGAGATGGTTGGGGAAGAGAGGGTTTTAATTGAAGTAATTAAACGTTGACAGAGGAAATGGGTGGGTCAAATGAGGGGAGAGGGATTGCTAAAGAATGTAATTGAAGGTAGAAAACAAGGGATTAAGCTGAGGCGAAGAAATAGTCAAAAGTTGTTAGATGGCGTAAAGGGTGGTGTATGTTACCAAGTGAAGGAAATGGCGAAGAGTGTGGAAAATAAGGGCACACTAACCTATTGAAAGGTAGAACACTTACGTACGTATTTATAAAGTGCCAAATAGTGACCAAAAACTTCACTCTGGTAGAAAAACCGCTAAAAGGCAGTTGTCATAAGCTCCAAACCTACCGATGGTGATACAGAAAATGTCAATATAATGGAAAATATTTTTCTAAAACCCGCAATTAATATCATTCGGGTCGAAGTACAATTTTCTTAGTTTCGACAGAATGATTTCGGTCTTGACGTACTAATGGTGACGTTATCACTGGAAGTCAAACATAAGCAGGAGATGCATATACGATGCTTGAGATATCTCCGGGAAACCACTTTACTTTGAAGGGCGTCATTCGGGTCCATTGACGTGGAGATCGCATGAGACCTCTGGACTCTCCGCTCTGACCGCATATTCGATATAATTGGATTCAACAATTGTGTCCACTATGGCGATTCGCCTTCTGTTTCACCGATGGTATGCAATTATATGAGAAACGATTCCACTGTAGTGAAGTGGTTGATTCAATGAGTACTGAGGTGACGTCTGTGGGAGTTGGAATGCATTTCCGACGGTTGAGCAATTATATTAGCAGTACTTCCCACCCAATACGTCGCAAGTAAGGTCTCTGTGCGCCATTAAATGCTCAACGGGAGTATTCGATTCGAGTTTCACATCATACATACCCTTTATTATTTCTAAAATGTTGATCGTTTGGTCGAAATGTCATATTAAACAATTTTCCATTCTATTACTTACCATTTGAGTTGTAACTCAAACTAGTAAATAAATGGATTAGCCGTGAATTTTGAGCTGAAGCGTAAGTGCTCCTTTGAGGAAAAGGGTTGGGAAAGGTGAATTGAAGGATGAATGTCTTAGTTTTTTCTATTTGTTAGCATAACAAAACTGTATTAAAAATTTTAGTGCGTAATTTCTAATCAGTGTTGCCTGCTTTTTATAAGCTTTAGTAGAGTAGTTTTTTTTAATTACTAGCATCTGTTTCTTGAAATGTTTATGGATAGAGACCTTTTTGTTTCTTCACAATATTTCGTGAGACTCCTCTCTATTTTACAATCGATAACAAATTTTCCTCCTAGTGAATACATTAAAGCAATCGATGTAGTTATAGCAGCAAATGATTTCTCAAAAACTCATTCATTGTTCGCATAATGAATGTTAGCATGTCTTTGGGCATAATTTATTTATTTTAATGAATTCAGCAAATCTGTATACGGATGTTATTACCGAGTACCGCGTTTCTCTATGTACATGACTCTCCCATGCATATGACACACCTTGAACTTGGGACCTGAAAATTGGAAAAATACGCTTAAATACACGTGTAAACCCCACGTTACAGGTCCGAAGCAATGAGCGCGTACACAAAAAATGTGTAAACAATTAACTATGGCTTGATGGTCTATGCCGGCATGCGAGCGATTAAAGTAGTTATAAGAAAGGCATGTTGTCATCGTACAACACGCATCCAATTTTCAGATCTCAAATTTCTTTTAGTATTGCTCGTTTTACGCACGCAGAATTACAGTACCCATTTTCAACCGTCCTTTATTACTTATCAGTGCGTCAATTCCAGAGGATTGAAACAGTAATAGACTTATCATTCTTGTTATATTTGATTGCTTAAATGGATGCACCTCAAAATGAGATTGAAAATTTTAGTTAGTAATCGAAGAACTTAGCTAATTTAGCTAAATATTATAAAATTTTAGTATATTTTGCTAGACCAGACCTTCCAGATCTTCGTCGTAACTACGATTAAGTAAATGCTTCCCAATGCTTCGAGTGAGGGAGATAATGTTCCCTTGAGTGGCTAAAAAATGTTATGGTAGTTACTTTTCTTTCTCTCATTAATTCGCCATTACACGCGCGTTGTCTATCCCCTCTATTACACGTAGCTAAGGGGTATGACCGATTCGTAAAAAAACTCTTCTGCAAAAAAATTACAAAATACGATTTAAACTGAGGTTTTTAAGGAGAATTCGCAATTACAATCTGAGAATGGAAAATTTCAATTTTGAATGATGACAGAGCTTTTGCAGGTTAAGCGCGTCCTATTTGAAGATGGATTTGATTCAAAAAAGTTTTAATGTTTTAAATTTACTTTAGTATTGGCATTCCTTCTTTTCGATGGGCTAGTAATTACCTATTTATTTTAGTTTTTTCATATATTCTGGTTCCCGCCGAATCGGCAGAAAACAGCGATTTGTTTTGAACGACCCTCAATCAGTAAAAAAGTCTTGAACCAGTTTTACTGAACATACGTAAACATGTTTACATATAAGAATATAAATCATGTCATCGCCTTGTGCTCCACTTTACGGTGGGTTCGTGTACCTTAAATTCACTGCTAAACGCTCTTTCTTTTATTTATGGATAACTTATCCCAGCATATCATTGACTTCTATAGAATAGAGCGGCGCTTTATCCTAATCTTGTTTTTGAATGTTCTGTTCCCTTTTCCACTGTGCACCGAAGTGAAGAACTCAAACGTAGAAAGAAAAAGGCCGAAGAAGAAATTCAGATCGCGTTAGAAAATCGGCATTCATTCCGAGAGGACGCTTGACTCCCGAAATGTTAAAAGTCATGTAAGATGCCTTTACGGGCGCTTTTCTTTTTCTTCGGAATACGGACGTTCGCTTTTTTCTCTCAGACATTTTCAGTCCTTTTTTCGAAGGGCCGTATCGCGGAGCATTCCCCAGTTTTTGTCGGCTCAGAATTCTTTAAATGTTTAGTCGAGGTGATAGTTGAAAGGTCAAAGTGAATACGTTTCCATAGTTAAAATTCACTGCACCGCATCACTCTCAGTTTAACTCACTACACTCAGTTTAACCAGTACTGACTTTGCCCTGGAAATCGGGTCGTGGATTAGAATTTATGGGATTGGTTTCCAAAGGGATGAAAAATCCTGTAAAAGGCCCGGTATTTTAATGTATACTTAATATTGACTTTAACTAAAGTTCACTTTAATACTGGGCTTTATTGTTATTTTAGAGTTGAAGTGAAGATTATTGTGATTCTCCATGCTAATTCATCATATGTATAATTTACTATAATCTTCACTTTAACTTTAACAAAAAGTTATAATACCAAGCCTTAAAGTGAACTTTAGTTAAAGTCCATTTTAAGTATACCTAATAATTAGGGTTTAGATACTTAGGGTTTGATCCTCTTCAGCATTCTGATTTTTTGTTACTAAGTTACGGTGTATGATTTTTATCTTCCCTTTACAATTCCTATTTGCACAATTTTATGTATGAAGATGAACTCTGTGATCTAACCTGAAATGCCGGGCTGAGTAATGGAAGATATATAAATGATATGTGTTTTACATAAATTTTCATAAAACCACGGAATAACGAATAACGCTTACCACGGTAAATGCGAATTTAAACCCGAATCTTAAGGAAAAACAAGTCATTTATGTCATCTAAAAACTTACTTACATTTGCTTCACACAGCCTCTAAAAGTGTACGTTTCGATAGCAAAATCCTTTTAGTCTTTATAAGGTGGATCGAAAAGACAAGAATACGCTGGAAATATAAAATACGCTAGAAAGTATAAAATGTAAGTACCGGATTTTCAAGCTCATGTTTACCTCCCACTGGAAGACTAGAAACATTTCCTTTCAATGTTAAAATAAATCACTTCGGAGACTCCCAGAATTCAGGAAGAGGTAGCGACCCTAATGATACATCTCTTTCTAGCAACATTTTTCAATCAGTCAGGAAAACCATTCTTTTAATCGTCCGATTAAATTTGATTCCAATGTGTTGGAGGATTAGCCCTCTCCGAATTGCTGAAAAGTGAAAAAATACAGCACAACAGTAGCCGAGAAGATATAGGTCGTAACGCGGAAAGCTGCCGCATTCCCAACGTATTACGACCGCTCTGATCGTCCTTAATGAAGATTAACACATCATGAAAGTTAGTTCCTTGACAAGGATAATTTAGCACTATGATTAACCTCGTAATCGAGTAATGCGATAGATTGCGATAGTCAATCAGAAATGCTGTGAATGGCTATCGTCCCTCGCTATCCCTCCGAATCAGTTTTAGTTGTTAAAAATACCATAAACCTCAAACTTTTTTACACAGTTAAATATGTCGTAATTGACGAGAAAATCAAATGTGCAAGAACCATGCTTACATTTTACCGGTCGGTAACATGCAGACTTTCGATCATTTATTAAGATTCAACTTAACCTTTTGCGCTTAAGTTCGATTTATTGAGTTAATATGCATGTAGGTTAGTAGTTTGGAGTATGATTTTCAGATATAATTCGGCTAACAAAGATTAATCGTTTATTTATAATAATAATAATNTCTTTACAGGTTTAAGATTGACCCTTTCAGAATTGGGAAGTGATATACAAAATATAATTATTGTACTCCTGAATTCTTTAGAATTATCATATACATTAACTTCAATATAATTTTAGTAACTACAAAGATAGAGGCGATTTATTGTTCGGAACTAATGGTATTTAACCCTCCTAGGTGGTGTCTGAGAGTCTCACAATTCATTTTAAATGTACATACATTGTCATCATATTGTAGGATTTTCAAACATATGCTTTTGAGACGCTAAAACCTCCTGTAGATTGCAAAATAAAGTATTTCTTTACATCTTTGTTTCTTAGCATCAATCTCTGACGTTTTATTTTCCTTAGAGACCCACCAGCACTAGCGAGTCATTCTCTAAGTCATTGAAAATTAAACTGAATAATAATAATGTTTATTACGGGTTTTACCCCATTTACAAAAAAAATACAATACTACATACAAAAATTACTAATAAAGTATGTACATAAACATTGAAAAAGAAAGCAAAAGAAAAAAAAAGTGTGTGAAATGCAGATTTATCATCGTAGTTTGAAATTTCTGTCCGTTATATGATTTTTCATGGGATTTCTAAACGTAAAATACCCATAAACACTAAGGAGAAACGAAGAGGGTTTTTCGTTGTTAATCGAGAGTGGCCAGCACCGAATGTTTCGGTCATTTTCATATTTTCTGCTCGAGTGTTTGCGCGTGCTTTCACAAAATTATGATTAAGGCAAACCCATATTCCAGTCCAGTGACGTCTGAAACATTTTTGCCATAACATTAGCCAAAATATTCTGTAAGGGTGTTATCCGTTACCCAACGTATCAACTGATTTAATTTTGACGAAAGCGACCGATTAACGTATGAAACCTTAAATATATTTAAAAAGTTGACAGAAATTCAATGAATGTAATCGGAATACAGAATAAGATTTTTTTATCCTGAGAGAATAAGATTTTTTGTATCCTGAGAGGCATATAATAACATTTTAGATCAATCTGTACTCATCTGCATTTCATTTAATGAATGGGTGGATCCCAGAATATTATTTTGCCTACATTAAGGTAAACCTCAAGGGACATACAGGGGTATATGTATGTCCCAGAGGCAGATATTTATTCGCCTCATGACGTTGAATTTCGTAAAAAATGGTTCTTCATTTTCCTGGAACCTTAATCGGAAACTAATTTCCGTACAAAAAATGATTTAATACAAACAATCCTCTAAAAATCCCTTATCGTCATTAAGCAATGTATATAAATTTCCCTCCGTGGGGATTGTCCTCCCAGAAGCCCTACTATTCGATTGGATTTGTGATTGATTGATGCGATATGAATAGTTTATTCAACGGTAGAAATGAAAAAGAATATATATGAGATGGTATTCAATAGTCTAGACCAAAGGCGAGGAGCTTTATTCCATCGGAAGGCCACATTTACCATTCGATTGTATAAGAAAGGTCGAATGCGAAACTATAGGATAACTGTTCCGTTGCGCGTTGCCTACATTCAGATAGACAAGATATATTTTTAAAGATTATGAAAAATAAAACTTCGTAAACTTCCACACTATTTGGTTTTATTTTCGACCGGTTTCGGCGCAAAGGCCATCTTCAGGTGATATATTTTTCTCTGATTATACCGAAAGAGAACAGATTTACTTAATTTTTTACCTCATTAACAATAGCGTAAGAAAAAGAAAGCTAGAACACGGCTGTTTATGAATTAGAGGTTTAAAAACACTCCGTAAGCCTTCTTTCGCCAAGTGGAACTTGCGCTCCAAGACAAACGGGAAGCTCCGGAATACCGATTCCTGGGAAGGCCCAATGATCATTTCGGAGATAAAGCCTCCATCCTCAGGGGCGTAAACTANGCGATATGAATAGTTTATTCAACGGTAGAAATGAAAAAGAATATATATGAGATGGTATTCAATAGTCTAGACCAAAGGCGAGGAGCTTTATTCCATCGGAAGGCCACATTTACCATTCAATTGTATAAGAAAGGTCGAATGCGAAACTATAGGATAGCTGTTCCGTTGCGCGTTGCCCACATTCAGATAGACCTCGATCATCATAGGAGATATATTTTTCGCTAATCATACCGAAAGAGAAATTTTTCTAAACTAACAATTAAAAGAAATGTGTGATAATGTGTTGACTGAAATATAGGAAAATTTTCAGGATAATACACGAAAATAGAGTAGGCATTGATAGTAAATTACTTGTCTGCAAAAAGATCCCGCAAATTGATCAGGTGAATCCTAATTTTATAAACTCAAAGGAAAGGGTGAAAGATGATTCTGTACGTAAATGCATATAACAAGAAAAATTCCCAAGAAAAAAATGACTGGACCGGGACTCGAACTCACGTCTCCCACTTTCCAGGCGGTTACTCAAACCACTTAGTTATCTTGGCTAAACATATCCCGAGCCTCTTCGGGACCTGCTAATGTTCGTATAAATATTCACGCAAGATAGCTTAATGGTTAGAGCAACCGCCCATGAAGTTAATACCCGGGATCAATTCCCGGTTCTGTCAGGCTTTTCATGAAAGTTATTTCCTTGAATTGTTCCAAATTACTTTTACTGAAATTAAAACGTTTTTACCTGTAATTTATTTATGTCTTCCACCTGTGTTACTTTTGTTTAAAGCTCAGTACGTTACTGAGAGTACTCTTCGGGCCATACTCTCCATCATTGAAGGTAGTGGAAAGTTCTTCCTTCCTCGTCATATAAGGTTCGTGGTCAGGAGCGGAAAAACCGGACAGTAATTATGCATCGGGTGATCATTCGCTCTGGTGCCATCTGCATCGGAATCGGATCATATAACTAATTTGACATCTTTGTCGTGATTGTGCCGCGTCATAACCTTGACATCTTTTGCAAATTAATCGACCGATTAGAACGATCGAAATGGCGGGCCGCTGCAGTGAATAAATCCCACGCTTTATTCTTTTCCGTTGTACGCCCCCGCTGCCGCCCCGCGCGGGCCATTTTGCCGTGACGTGATTCAGTTACTAACGGCCGCTGAAAGGGCTATTCTTTGCTAGCCGTTTTATTTGCCCGCGCGCCAGGAATCGCGTCTCATTTCATTTGTGTTGTTCCGATTAGCGTATCGCCATCTATTATTGCCTTTGAATCGGAGTGCGGTCGGTATCGGTGCGTGGCTCACGTGAAAAATCGCCCTTTAATGCAGATGAAAATTTCACGCTCGAATTTATGGGCTCGGATGTTCTTGTATGTGCGTACACTCGCTATCGCGGGAATCTAATGAAGGCACGGCGAGGAATTTGTGATCAGTTATCATTTGATGGTGTCTCTAACTTAATTGTGATACATATGATTAAACATATCCACCACCATAAGTCACCTTTCAGTAGGGCTGGGGAAAAGTGAATAGCACGGAAGAGCCGTGCGGATGAATCCCAAGGAATAACGGGTGTGAAAAGTAGCGACATGACTGGGATTTGAACCCAGGTCTTCCACTTTCCCACAGAATACCTGCCCGGAAAGTCTGAGACCAGGGTTCGATTCCCAGTCATGCCAGTATTTTTCACACACATTATTCCTTATCTTTCTGTAGGTTCACGTATCCTAATATATTTTTTAGAATTGTTTACTTTATTTGAGTTTTATTGTTTTCTGTATTGATGACGTTTAAATTCAAAATTCAGAGGTTAGGAGTAAGAGAGGGCCAATTGTCCCAACCTCGCCAAAAGGGTTATATAAATAAATATTTTCTTTCTTTTACTTCTCGGCATCCGCTCCGGCATCTTATATCATATAACATCATTTCTCTGTCTTCCCCTGTGTCTTTTTCTTTTCATTCTACCTTCAATTACTGTTAGCAACAATTCCTCTGCTCTCAATGTTTGACCAATTCTTTTCATTATTACTTCAATGAAAACTTTTTCTTTTCCGCCGTCTACAGCATCAAAGTGTTTATCTAAGAGCCAATCTTTTATCCATTCTACGTCAAACCCACATCTCGAAGGCCACTAATCTTATAACGTCCTCCTTTCTTAAGTTTTACGTCTCACATTAATCATAATTATACATTTTAAATATATGTGTAGAGTAAATGCTGATGCATGATCTTTAAGAGAAAGGTAATGTGGTCAAAGTTAAGTCATAAAGATAATCAGCAATACAGCTGTATGTGCTCTAAAAGGGGATTTCAATTCCTAACATATTTATTAAATCATTTGAGCAAAAACATTTAAGTATTTACCTTAGGCAGGACGGATAGCACTTTACTCGGGGTTGAGAGGCTGCAGTTAAGCATTTGTATTTCAAGAAATAAACATTTGTTCGAATATTGTTTCATTTCTCGACTTCATTATTAATTTTGCATCTACCATTAATGGCTTTGAAGGGAATTCACCAATCTTTAGCGTAGCATCAGGAGCGATAATACAAGTTGAACAATTTTATAATCATTTGAAGACCATTTTGTATAATAATTGTTATTTGATACGCGATTTGTACTAGTACGTAACATCTTCGAAGGCCTACTGGAAGTCTGCGGTGGGTCATAGCCGAAGCAACTTTGCATTACATGATGAAGTAAGACATTTTGGATGAAAACAAATTAAAGAAAAACTGCAGCCACGAGATTCTACTATGGAAATAAAGCGAGGATAACAGTCTAGGTATTTTGAGAAGAACTAGAACAGATGGACTATTTCCCTACTTGGGTAGTATTTTTCTCAGAAAGGTACTCGCACAGAGGAGATCAAAAGAAGGATATAAATAGCGAAGAGGCTTTCGCAGGAACTAATGACGTAGAGCCTTGGCAATTGATGGAGGAAAAAACAAGAAAAATTCTCTGGAGTATTTGCTATAAATGTATGAACACAAGCGTTCAGACAAGAGAAATTTAATGCAATGGAGAAACCTTCTGGGATATGTCTGTCATAGAGCGAAAAAAAAAAGTTGAGTTGAAAGTAAAAGAAACGAGGTAGAGCAAGAAATGAGGAGTTGACAAAAGAAGAGAAAGACTTTGTTGATTTTTCACAGTATATTTTCAACACGACCGGTTTCGCTACCGGAGTAGCATCATCAGGTACAGAAGTAACATAGGACAGGGTTTAAATAGCAAGGAGGGGTTGGAGGGGAAGGAGAGTAGGTGGGGATTCATGGGTTGGGGAAAACTTTTTTTGGAAGGGAGATAAGGGGAGAGGTATGGGGGAAGATATGCTCATTCGTGAGGAATCCTTGTTTCGCGGGAAAATTTGCAATCTCTATCATTTCTAAGTCATCTAAACAACGTCCTTTTATTTCTTGGAGGAGGCGTTTGGGAACAAAGTCACTTTTGTGCCCGGCTACTCCGGTAGCGAAACCGGTCGTGTTGAAAATATACTGTGGAAAATCAACAAAGTCTTTCTCTTCTTTTGCCAACTACCATGGCTTTCCACAAAGTTACGCCTGACCATTTAGATTTTAAAGAAATGAGGAGAAGAAGGGTTTTCGTTGACGTAGTGAAGTGGAGGTTGAAGACATGGGTGGGCGCAGACCAGAAAGATTGCTACGTAAGGTAATTGAAGGTAGGATGAAAATAAAATACTAAGGAAGAAGTTGTTGGTTAATATAGAAGGTGATATAAGATTAAGTTACATTGTTTATTAAATAGAAATAATTGGGGAATATTATTGCATTTAAACTTGTCATGCCTGTATTCCTCTGTACTCAGGACAATTTCAGTAGTTACTCATGACCCAATTTTCTTAGTAAGCCGCTATAGATACAATCGCTTAACCTGCCTTAAACGTGAATGCTCTTTCATCTCCTACTCATTGATGCCATATGCTCATATATGAAATCCAATCGCAAATGATCATCTACGATGAGTTCTTACGTAACTAAAACTTACCTATGATGAGTTTTCAAGACAGATATCTTTTCGGAACCGTCTCTTAAGGATATGGGAAGACGATATTTTCAATCCGCCCACTCACCTGTAAAAAATAAGAGTGAATTAGTTTTAGAAGTAAAGATGCAAATTCACACTACTAACTATTTTAATTAGCAATATTTCAATTGAATATTAAAATCTTTAAAAGGGTAGAAAATTCGTTAAAAACAGTATTATCCTAGAGAAGGAAGAAGTAAGAAAATGAACCAGAGAGCAACCTTTCGTATAATTTTGTCATGTCAAACATTCTTCTCCAGTGGTTTATTTCACCTACAGATTCCTTATTGTGATCATCACAGCCGTGTCTACATAATCTGTGAAATCGTGGCAATAAGTTGGGAGAATACGGAACACATTCTAAAATTATATCGGACGTGAACTATAAAGCGTCTTCTCTGACTAAGCAGCAGTCTGTAAAGTATTCAGCCCGAAGGCTGGTTGGGACCTCATCCCCTCTACCATCAGCTACGAAGGAGAGGAAATGAGACTTACCAGGCAAGATGAGGAGTGTGGCAGTTTACTCTTGCTTTCCTCACTGAGCCAGAATGCTATAAGTAACACTTTTTGTAACATTGCATAAGGAGAAACCTAACTCTAACCCTAACTAACCTACTCGTACTAACGAACAAATGATCATATTTCATTGATCAAGATATGGTAGCAGGACCAGACCAAGCAGCATACCGTGTATTTTTATACTTCAAGCCCTATCTTTATAGTATTTGAAACGGTTAATCGTTATTAAACATGAAATTATTGGTTCAAAGTTACCATAGCAGAGCGAATAAAATATTGCCAGTCATTGTCATCTTTTCTGTCGAAATTTTATCCTCGACAAAGAACCTTTACTAATAATCACCCTTTCGAAGTTATTTGGTACTTTAAAAGTGAGAGAAAGACAGGAGTGTATATTTTCCACAGGTTTATTTTCACACGACTGGTTTCAACGAATAATCGCCATCCGGAATTTATTATTTGGTACTTTCTGCTGATCCTTATTCCTATAAAACTTTTCTTATTCATAGTCTCACAATGTATTTTTAAATTTGCACTCTTCATATTTACTTTGGTCTTTTTTTGACTATTCCAATAGGAATTTTTTAACTACAACATATTATGATTCTTTATTCTCACATTCTCTTTAAAAGTTCTTCCCAATTTTTCCCCATTTTTTCATTAAGTCTGCCAACTTTTAATTTTTCTTTCACTCCTGCATTTTTCCCAACGTATCTTGCGTATTCTCCTAAATACCGTAGAATTTTTCTGAAACTTTTACCCTTTCATCGTCAACCGTAGATGTTGCCCGTGTTTTTCTTGACCGAGAAACACACTAAGGAAGTGCATACAGTTTTAAATTTCCCTAGATTTTTTTGCCTTACCTTTTACTTTCGGAATGTTTATTTTGAACAAAAATCAATGTGGACTAACTTGATCAGAAGAAATAATCTGGGCAATAAATGTCGCAAATAAAGCACACGTCCATCACTTAAATATTTTTCGTTACCTAAGTAGTATGTTTATTTTAGCTGCTCCTTGTAAAGATACTATATTTATATTTCTTAATTCACCCATCATTTATAAACACCAAGTGGTAATAGAATTAACGTAACTTTTTCTGAATTTCGTACTTCAGTAGGACGAGGAAGCAGGACTGTTGCACACACACCCAAAGATAGATGGAAGAGAAAGATATTGATGTGACTGGGATTCGAACACAAGTCTTCCACTTTCCGGGCGATTTTTCTTACTTTTCAAATACTACTCCCCAAAAAGTGATATTGGTTCAAATGGTAATTCACAGGTTGAAACATCTGTACAGGAAGTTTGGAACCCGGGTTCGAGCCCCAATCGTTTCAAAATTTTTCGTTAAGTTTGTTTATCCTTGGGTATCAAGACGCACGGCTCTTCGTGCGAATTGAAATAATCTTACTCTAATACCTTCGGGTTATGGTTTATGTTTACGAATAGAATGTGTAAGTGAATGATATGAAACAGAATATTGAAAAGTGTAAACTTTATCAAATTATCGAATTACTTAGTCCACGATGGATATAAGTTCAGTTTTTATTGGAGAGTTTCATTGCCTACATATTCCTTAATTGCCTATATTTCCGTTTGTCCTTGACCTATAACGTAAACTCATAAACGAAAGAAGGGGGATAGAGTACGTAACCTCTCGATTAGAGGTTTAAAAACACTAACATAATTCAGAGACAACACCTACATCATCAGGGGGGCTCCACAATAAGTCAAAAAAAGTCGCTTCCTATTGTGGAGCCCCCCTGATGATGGAGGCTTTGTCTCTGAAATGCGCATTGGGATTTTCCAGAAATCGGTAATCCGGAGCTTCCTCTTTGTATCTAAACGCGAGTTCCACCTGCTAGCATACGGCTTACGGAGTGTTTTAAAACCTGTAGTTCTTTAACAGGCGTGTTTCAACTTTCCTTTCTTTCATAACCTCTCGAACCAAAAACAACATTACGTCTATGTGGACAAATTTACACTCGTATACACAGAGGACTGATTCGGAAACAATTTTGACATTCGTGGTCCAATTAATCCAAAATCATCCTGCATTTCCATATTTTCCAGCTCGTTACTTCCGGAATAAAAACGGCTTCAAAAAGCTGTAGAATGACATTTACACGCCCAATTAACTTACAATCAACGTTTCCACCAATTAAGGAATTATTCCGAACTCTGGTAATCATAATGATGTCTTTATTGGCTCTCACGTGACTACAGTCTTTAAGAAAAGCCTTTCGCGCCTTTTCTCCATCGCAAAGCGAAAAGATTTCTTCATCCCGACCTCTGACGCAACACGCTAGAAATCGCATAAAACGCGTGGGTCGCCTTACCTTTTCATCCCATTAAAACATTTTTTTCCCTCTCGGAGACGCGAGTTGATAATAACATCTTTCGGTGGAGAAAAGAGAGAAAAAATAAAAAGGTTACTCGCGTGTAGATCTCGAGAGGTACAGGGCGGATGTTTGCACGAAACAGCTCGGAGGAGAGAAACTCGTTCCCCCGCTCCCCGCGAGAGGCACTGCCATCGCTTGACGAATTTCACTCATCGAAAAAAAGGGAAAGCAGGATAAATCACTCACGGGTCCGTGAATGAGAAAGGGCGGAAACCAGTCGAAATTTTTCCGTCACTAGAAAAAAAGGCTGGTTGGATAGGTGGTGCCAAAAATGAATGAGGGAGGATGGGAAAAAAGGTGTTTTTTCGCCTCGTAACGGAGAGGAGTTTTTTCGGGCGACTTTAGCGATGCGTAGGCATTTCTGCGATGCTAGTGAGAGGGAAAAAGAAAGAGAGAGAAGGGAAGAAAGCAGAGGCACAGGTGCCGCCCAAGTCGGAGGGGAGAGGCCGTAACAGCTTTTAACGGAGAACAAGGAACCCTCAAGGGAAAAATCTTTCTTTTATCTCTTCCTCCACAGTACTAACATGTCAAAAGTTCCGCGAAGAAGCGAAAAAATGAAAGCGGAAAGGGAGCGGAGAAAATTGGGGATGGGTAGTCGGGTATTACTTTTTCGACTGGAGTTAGGAATTGGAAATTTCTCTCGTTAATGCCGTAAAGCGATGACCGATGTTTGTTTTTCCTGTAGCAATAGCGCCGTAGTTCATATTTCTATGTTATATTAAAATGTGAGATTAAAGGAACGTGCAAGGAAATGAAAATGTTTTTGCAGAAGTTTTGCAGCTTTCAAACTTCGGACGTTGTTAAACTTGCTGATGATGAGCTATCTACAGCAAAGTTTGGCTTTCTGCAAAATGATATTTTTCTGAAAAGCGACGAGTTATGTCTCAAAATGTCTGGGTGGCAAGAGTTTATTCACATAGGTGAAGACAGAATACAATACGAATAAAGGAATAGCAATTGTGAAAAATAGCGATATGATTGGGACTCGTACCAAGGTCTCTCACCTTCCGGGCAGGTATTCTAACCATTAAACACGTCTCTTCCACAATGTTTGGGAACGTTTTACCGTGCAAAGTTAATACATCTTTCCTTAATCCTTCCAATTCGAATTGAATTTTTTCCACCGCATTATAAACATTTAAGTTTGTATTCTGTAGGTTTCCTATCGGCGACTGGCAAGCTTAGTAAATTCCTAGTAATTCCTTTGTTGTTCCTAGCTCTTACTTCTACTCAATGGTAAAACCAATTTTTAGAAGCAAATAAATCTGTATCGAATCTGTCTCTTCTCTTTAACGTTCACTGTAGGACCAGTCGGAGATGCAGAGAGCATGCATGATGCCTTATTCGTAACCACAATATCCAGACCACTATGATATACGAGTATATTATTACTTCCTACATGTTACTTCTCTAAATATACTATAACCTATCCGCAGGCATCTAACTTCCAAGAACACCCAACCTTAGTCATAGAGTATTGTGGCCGCGTTCATTGTTTCATTAGCAGTTTCTAAACAAATTTATCGACCCAAGTTGCTCACTCAAGAGTTAAAAGAATCAGGTTTCATACGCAAGATTCCATGTAATCAACGCTCAATTTAGACGAAGCCTAACTAAAGGGATGTAGCAACGTTCTCTTCAGCGTTGTACCTAAAGAATGTAAGTTTCTTAAAATATCGCTCTAACGCGAAGTATTTGGTTTCCCAGGATGCTGAGGTTGAATAACGGTATTCATTGTATACGCTCCTTGTTGAATGCTATGAAATGTGTAATTTATTGTGTAATTTTGCTGCTTTTATGTAAGTGTACTTTACTGATTAATTTTACGGAGTCCAAATTACAGTCCTAAAGCAAAATGGGTAGAAAAATGCTACAGTTCGTCCGCGACAACTCAGGAAACAAGATATTCAGTTTCGTCGGAGCCTGGAGAAACCCAAGGTGACCGAAAGGGATGAAACGGAGGTACTAAGTCACACCATTGACCTAGAACATACTTATGATGAGTCACACCTTGACCTACACCCTTGAGGGAGGGCGCAAAACATCGTCAACATATGCACCAGTCCTTGCAAGGAGGTTACATGTGTTTTTAAGGTGCAGTTCATCGATACACATAGTAGAGAGAAAATAGGTTTGGTGAAGTTATGTGACTATACGGTAATTCTACCTCTTTTTTTACACAGGTGACGATTAAAATGAGCACGCAGTCCTGGCGCTAGCAATGGACCTATATCATAGTAAACCTAAGCAATGAACAATATATTTTAAAAGTTCCTTAAAAACTATTAGAATGATAGCCCTGGGTGGAAGCGCTACTCGTTCAGGTAGCAAGCTGAACCCTAAGCTGCCTTTTCTGGAATTTAGACGAAATGCAACTCAGACGAAACGCCACGACATATTTTTACTCACAGAATTCTAGTTCAAACGCGGAAAGAAAGAGGAAACTACCTCACTCCTTATCTTACCAAGTATGCCTCATCAGCTTTCCATGGCGTTTCTTAGTTGGGCATTACCACGTAAGAGACGTATTTGAATATTCAGCTTCGAATTCGGCCTGATTCGAAATGACGTCACATTCGAAGGAAAAAAACACCCAATCTATGCGGCCACATAAGCAATTCCTCCTGAAGTCGCACAGATGTGCACATTTGAAGGACTTTGGATAATGGTTTGAATTCGAAGCCGAAGATTCGAGTACGATGTTTACGTGGTAACCCCCTCACTGCAAAACGCCATGGAGAGCTGAGGAGGCCTACAAGGTAAGATGAGGAGTGAGGCAGTTTTTCCTTGCTTTTTCGCGTTCGAACTAGAATTCTATGAGTAAAAACGTATCGTAACGTTTTGTCTGAGTCTGAATATATTTCCGAATTTACGTTACAATCCCCCTGACTATGGAGGATCTGAGTATCTAACCATCTTTTAGGCAGAGAATTTTACAATCAGATTATATGGTATATTCCCTGAATATTCGATGCACTTATGTTTAATAATATGCTGTACTCTTCCAAATCTCTGCAGTCATAAATACAGGTACGCATATGTATTCATGCGACCATGACGCAGTCTCCCAATACTTAGCTCAAACAATTGCTGAGTAATGCTAATAAAGACTGTAAAACGAAGAAAACAAATATAAGAGCCAAAGAAGGGACCAACTGTCAAAGGGATATAATCTGAATATGGGGAGCGAATAAATTCAGGCTTTGTGTGAGAAAAAAAGAGAAGGGAGAAGAGGCGACGAGAAAGAGAAACGAGACAAAAGATTACGTTTCCGGGTGAGAGCAGAGGGAAAGAAAAGGGATGCAAGCAAACATACAAACAAGTAAGTTTCCAGGGAAAAATAAGAGATGATAAAAAGGAAAATGAGAAAATGTAGACCATTCGAAATTTGAGAGTGTAATCGGGGAATTAAGAAAGTTTGTATGTTAAAAAACTTAGATGATAATGTCTTTATTCTAGCTTATTTTTCTTTGAGGTACAAGAAAGTATCATTGAAATAAAATCGTCGTATTCCGAAAATCATGTATTTGCTATAAAGGTTTAAAAAGTTTCTAAGGTATTTATTACGGCGGTCCGTGCCTGCGTTGTGAATAGGGTTGCCAAATCCCGGAGAGTTAACTAGGGTATTGAAATGGAAATAACATAGCACGGAAAAGGCATGCATATCCAGCATATGCAGAATTCCCATAATAGTGTGGAACAGACGCCACATGGTAGTTCATTGGTTAGAACACCTGCTCGAAAAGTAAGAGACCTGAGTTCGAGCCCCAGTCACGATGCAATTTTGCGCACTTGTCTATATTTCGTTTATCCTCACGAAAAGTTGATTCCGGGATTAATCCACCCCAGGAGTAGTATTCGAGGATAGTTACAGCATAACTCAAACTACTATAGAATTATGTTCTTCGTTTAGAAACGGCACAAATTTCCATTCGATAATAATCGAACCAGCTCTGTCCAGAGATGTAATTTTGGATGATTTAATGCAATTTCCTCAAACTAATCGGAACTTAGCAGATAGTATCCTTATCCAAAGAAAATACTCCCAACTATCTCGGAGCGAAAAATAAGTTTGAATAAAAAAATACGTCACGAAAAGATGTGAAAGTTGGCAAATTAGCGTAGAAACTGTTAGGAAAACCCATGGATAAAATCGGTAGCAAAACACCTCAAACCGGGAAGTTTTACATATTACTGTTCCATTCAAGGATGCTCTCGGCATATCCGGTAAAATTCTGGTTCAGACGAATATGTTTATATCCGTCTAATTATTGCATACTCCTATCGAAACACCTTAAGTAAGGCAAGTTTGTGATGACGTAGTGTTTGTTCTAATGCATTGAATCTAGTGATGAAACCGAATGAAAGCAGCTGCAATGTAAGCTACGATTGTATTCTTTTTTCGAATATACTGAGTTCTATCCATTTTATTTCAAAGTCTCTGTACATGTATCTATGAAGACTGATAATAAAATGCGGAGAACCTACCATGTAAAATCTTTTACCATGTGAAACATTTTAAATCATACCATGTATTACCTACCATGTAAAACATTTTAAATCTCGCAGCTGCGAAAATCTTCAAAGCAATTGTTCGTTACGTGAGAATAATCAATGCATCATTAAGTTGTGTAACATACGTATATCACGAGGGAATTCAAAATGGCGGAGAGTTTGAAATATAATATTGTTAATATTGTTAAAAAAAACCTTACAATTGGAGCAATGCTCTGGTGGCAAGGATATAACAGTAAAATTTACAAAACATATACAATACAGTACATATACCATACATCATGACATCATCATATACTTCCGTAACATTTAGAGTAAATTAAAACATATTTTTCTGAAATCTTTTTTGCTTTTCGGGTATGGTTTGAAAACCTCTTCAGGTAAACTATTCCAATCTTTTATTCCTCTATTTATAAAGGAAAACTTTGCGATATCTGTTCTTTGTTTTCTATGTTTGAACTTATATTTATGATCCCCTCGAGCTATATAGTGTGGTTCCTCTATCCTATTCTTTAATTCTGTCCATGCCTCGCCTCCGTTTCTAACCTGGAAGATGCCTATTAACCGGTTTATCTTTCACCTTTTTTCCAGTGATTCCCACCCGAGCGCCTTCAACATCTCTGTAACGCTGTCT
>KZ308558.1:121313-182360 GCA_000376725.2 Ladona fulva | reverse complement strand
AAATTAAATGGAAACTTTTGATAGATAGACATCAAAACACTCTCAGATATTTTTAAACTTGGTGGAGAAGAATTTATTAATTGAGCTTAATGGAAAGAGGATCTCTTTGAAGTTGGAATGCTTTTTCATATAATACAACCCTTGTATATTATCATCAACGTTAGGTTTAATTATATTGGTCTACTGCTTCCGGAGAGAGATTTGATTCTACCTGTTGTATCTTAGGGTTGGCAGTTTTAGACACAGAACACAATGCAGGTCTTAAGTAACTCCATCACTCCATGCCCAGTTTCAAAGTATCCATGCTTGCTCTCCTATTTTATAAATAATAAGGATAATCTTGCAGTCAAGAAGAAATATTGGGTCCAATATATATTGGTCGAATTTTATTATCGAATTTTGTTTTGTTTATATGTAAATGTTAGAGAAATGCAGCTTTCGGGATGTAAGTAAAAGCTGAGTTTAAATTTGGAAAAAAATGTCGTATGATTTATATACTCGAGTAGAATTCCCATTGAGAGAATTTTGAATGTAAATAAAAAAATCCGCTTTGAATTTCACGCCATTTATTTAGAATTTTAGGATAAAAAGAAAATGTGTTTCTAGAGGAATACATTGATGTTAATGATTAATCACTGATATTAATTGAATAAATAGTAACAAACACAAATGAAAATCATCATTATTATATTCACGTTTATAAAGAATTTTAATTGTTTGACTATCATTTTATTGTGTTGCACAACAAAATAAGGTATATTAAAATTAACAAGGATATTTCATGGATGAACATAATGGAAATCTTCCTCTAGAAACGGCGTATCGCAGGAATTCATTTTTACTCGTTCGCGTAAGTGGATTCCGCTCAACTAACTAATTTTTGAATGTAGTTTCAAAGGCTTCCTTCCTTCCTTATTCATGCGATAAACACGCAAATACGTATTTAATCACAGAGAACAAAGGTTCACGAGAGGCTAACTTTGGGTAAAATAAACCAGGGGTTACCCACCTCTTCCGGTAGGAGGAAGTGCTAAGGACGGGGATATTCATACAGTTTTGCTGGCCGCGTGAACGATGGAAATGATTTGTAGAATGACCTTTAATTTGCACGCGGCGCGAGTGAAGAGACTCATTTTGAAATGTAGCTACTAGAATTTGCTGCATATATGTTTTTGCGTCTGCAAATAAGACGAGCGGGATTTTAATGAACGGTGACATTAGACATTAAACATTTTATCGCTTTAATTATTCGTAATTATTAAAGAAAGTAGTGAATAATTTTACCTCCCGTCTGGTTTATTTACTATCAATAGTTTCACGTTAATTTATATTAATAAAGTTAGTTGTTAGATTAAAAATAATGACGCTTTTTCAAATGAATTTAGGCGAGATTCTTAAGATAAGGGAGAGGTATTAAACTTAGAAAGAATAGCCAAGCTAGAAATACAAACCCAAGGAGACCAGAGCTGTAAAATATCGACATGACTGGTACATGAACCTGATCTCCCAATATACGGGCAGATTTTCTTTAGTGGCAAAATGGTAGACCTTCGCTCGAGTCCCAGTCATGTCGAAATGTTTCGCTTCTGTTGCTCCTTGCCAAGATTTCTGAAACTGCCTATGACGAATTCCCGAATATAGGTAAAAACTTATGGCACTCGAAGTCGATCTTACACGCATGGACAAATGTTGCAATTACTGATTTTTTAAAACTGTTGTATCATTATAATGTCATACTAATAGAAATATATACAACATTTATCTAGTGTAACCTGTTGAGTAAAAATAATTACTAAGCTATATTTGATGGAAACTCATGCATCATTGTGCGATATATTCTGCACTTGGAATACAGTCATAAACATGCATGGATATTCTAGTTGATATTATAACATATATCTAATTACCAACTTGGATATCAAATGGATTTCTATGGTTCTCATCTCCATAAATCAACGATTAAATTTTCTAGGGTGATTTATGTTAGGAATCATATGTTATTACTTAAATTATATAATTCTTGGCACACACTATGATCGTGTTCTGTGCGGGGAGAAATTTATTTGTTTTTACGGCGTTAATACAGAAATGAGAGGAATATTTTTCTAGAAAAATTATTTCAAAAGTTTTTACTGCAATGTGACGACGATCTAATAGTTTGTCGACCAATCTGCAGAGCAAAGTGTATAAATAATAAAAATAAACAGAAAATAGATATTTTCATTCCTCATAACAACTGCTGTAGTGCTATCCCCTCTTTCATTTTTTTTTGTATTTATCTTATATTCCGATCTGCGAAAGGTTTATTAGTATACGTCTATAAATTTCCATATTTCCTCTCATGTGCGATTCGATAGGTCTTTCATACGTACAAATTCAGATCGCGGACGGAAGCTTCAAAAGGTTGCGATGAAGATTGAATGAGCTCCATTTACGTGGACCGAATACACGCTCGCATTAAAATTAGGTCTGTCACGGATTTATCTCCAGCGAATCAGTCGCCGCGATCATTATTTTTTTCGTTAATTATCAAGCATCAGTTCTCATAAATCTCTCAAATGTCTCTGAAAATCGCGCGTCTCTTTTGGAAATGCGCGCGATTGAATTTCATTTTGAAAGCTTTCATTACATACGAAGAGTTGCGTAATGTTGCCAAATTGGTCGGTGGATTCGTATTTATATTGCTTATAGGCTTACGATATTTACATCGAGGCTGCTGGCATACTGTGTTTTATTCTGTTCGAAGGAAATTATTTGATGGATTTGTTCATCTGATTTCGTGGGGATTGCATTGTATCGAAACATATGATATAGTAGGAGTTGGATCTTAGCCTTAGTGACGGAATGGAATTTTCTTTCTGACATTAAGGTCCTGGGTTTGAGTACCGGCTGTTTGGGCTATTTCAAGCGAGGGTCTGGATGTTTTTGTTCTTCGTTTGTGCCTGTTATCATTCTAAGCATGGAAATGGGTGTACCTGGGGTCTCCTGTTCTTGGTAAAGACACAGTGACAGTAATAATTGTATCTTATCTTATAAAAGACATTTTAATTTGTATCGTTTTCCAAATGGAATGTCGTGGTCAAAGCGAGTTTGTATTGACTTTTGCAATATTATTTTTTTAATGCATCTTGCATTTCTGATGTTTTATGTTGGATTGCCTTTGGCTTTTTGCAGGTATTATTAAATTTTCAATTGAGAAAATCTTCAAATAAATTTGACATTTTCCACCGCTTGTCTTTGACATTACTATTTCCTCATCTTCGATCTTGTCACGAGTATTTTATTTCACTGGTAAATTCATTACTTTTGAATCATTAAGGCTAAATGTTTTCCTCAAACACTCATAAGTACTAAGAGGACGGATTAACAATGTTCTCATATTTTCAGAGAGTAATGTTGTTTGAGTGACAATCAGCCGAGCTGTGGTAAATCTAAAATTTTAATAATATCCTCTAAGTTTTGTAAAAATGGTTTTGTAAAATGTGTACCACATGCTATTACCATGGGATATTTATTCGTTTATTTGAAATCTAGAATATTTAGGCTCTAAAATTTTCACTGAAATTTCAATATTAACATAGAAAAACAGTGGTAGATATGCGGAACATAGTGAAATAGCACTCACTGCTATGAAGTCGCGTAAGAAACTGTCTACAATTTTCCTCATTCGTAATACCTATAAATTGTACCTGAAAATTTATATCAGTTTAAAAAGCAACGAGAAAGAAAGACGAAAATCTCTTTTTCTAATAAAAGACGTAAAGAAGGTTCTCGGAAATAAATTAGCTGTACAGATATTAATTGTAGAAATGGGAATTGGTGCTGGAGTAGATAACCTTGCAGTGCATAGATTTAGAATGAGTGCATGCTGCTGTATGTAGATGTATTCAATATAGTCGGAGTGACTTTTCACTCGAATATCTAGGGAGCCATTGAATTACGAAGCAGAACGGAGAATTTCCGAGTAGTGAAAGAGAGGATAGAATAGGAACTGATGAATGAGTTTGTACTAACATTTTTCTACTTCATTGAATAGAATAAAAGCATCCTTGAAAATTATTGATTGTTAAAAGTAAATCGGCATCTCGAGAAGTTATTACAATAGTTTGTTAAGTAAATGACGTAGTTATTTCCCTCTAGACGAAATATTATTTCCATGTCCGTAATGGTCTATCAAATTTGCATTGTACTTATCATCATGTTAAAATTCAATAACAAATACCACTTAAGCTCAAAATTTGACAAACAAAAGCTTCTTTCATGATTTCATTTGAAGTGTAAGGAAAATTATGTTTGAACTAGCAAAACATGATCGATCGAAAAACAGCGACTCACATCGGAATACTGTTTCATGATTTTTCGTATAATTTCCTTCAACAAATGCTTCCTACGTTACATCGCTTTTTCTGGGAGAATAGGCAAGAGATTCTTTTTTGTGGAAGTTCAAATATTAGAATTCTGTAAAAATGAAAACCTCCGGGTCCTTTTTTCAGCTATTTAAATGACGATTAGTGACACACGGTGTCGCACGTACCAATTTCTTCTAAATGGTTGTGTGAAGATAAAAACATCGCAACCAAAGAAAGGAAAAAGGTTTTCCACTTCTGATAATTTTTTCCCGATAAATTTGCTTATTTTAAATACATTTACTTTGCAGATTTTATTAGGGAGTGGTTTCATTTTCCGTGAAATAATGGAATATGCAGGTGCCAATTTTTTGGTACAAACGAAAACCAGAAATGCGGCTGGTTTAAAAGCAGGCGTTCGTAAGCCTTATAATGTATACTCTCCACAATATAGCGAGTATTGGTTGATAGATTACATTAGATCGACCCTTTCTCGGGTGAAATAGACTCGAGTAGGTCTGTGTTCCACCTAGCCTCGAACGTAGTTTTAATATATTTTCAAAATTAATGTAAAAAGAAAAGCAGAACGAGAGAAAGAACTTTCGTAACCGTTAGCTGACAGAGAACTACGTTGCGAAATAATCTCTCAGAGATCGTGGATCTTAAATACCGTCATATCACAGTGAAATAAGTTATGATGCGCCCTAAGAAAAAAACAGAAGGAATCGGAAACATATCAAAATGTAGTTCAACAGATACGTGAGAATATATCGTACTAATAAAACTTTTTCCCAATACAATCATAAAGAAAACTGCGGGTATACGCATAGAATGTTATCGTACGAAAATTTAATCATTTGAAATCATTCTTGGCAACATAACACGAATCCGCAAAACTCCCAGCGTCGCCTTTCTCTTGTCTCTGGAAGACGGACAGAATTTTGCTTCAAATTGTATTCTAAAATCTTGTAATCCTTTCCTTCGTGGCTTCCAATCCTTCTTCGTCCTGTTGAGTAGGATAAGGAGCGGATTTAATTCAAGGTTCCTTCCCAAGCTCTCTGTTTGTATGCGATTAAATATTCAACAGACTATCGCAGAAGGTTCCTGCCGCTGGAGATCTTCCTAGTTGAATATGTACAGAAAAGTACTAAGGACTCGGGGAACAAAAGGGAGCTCAAATCATCCCATGATTCACAAACCTTACGTCGAGGAAGGGTACAGTGTTCTAACCTCTTTAATTTTCGTTTATTCCCCGGATTTTTTGTGAGACTATAGGGAATGAAATTAAGAATGGCGAAAGACCTTAGAGATCAAGCCGTCTGACTGGATACTGGTTTTAAATTTGGCCTATATATCGCGCACTGAGGGTGAAGGTCAAGGCTGGGCAGATAAGATAGCTCCCTCCGGGTAGATTCAATTAACTTTTCCATCCGCGATGCAGCAATGCGGCCGTCCATCTTCGAGGAAAAATGAAGGCTTGGATTTTTCCATCAGTCTCTGTAATCACCCAACGTTTATACCCAGTTAACTCAATTTTATCCTAGATAGAAGCAGCATATGAATTTGCCTTTTTCTTCATTCCCATAGCAAATTTTTTCGAGTAGAAACGCTACAAAATTATGGCATAATTTCCTTTATGAGAGGTGGGAATCCTGCGACCTTTTTATCTCATTTTCTGACGGAGAAAATTATCACTCTTTCTAGTTAACTTACCTGTTATTTATTTTAGGATTAGGCTGGGTTCTATTATTTAGTTTCTATGTTGATGTCGGAGTTTTCAAACAACGGCAGAACGCTTTTAAAGTGCGGCTCGCAGTTTCGCGTGCAGTTTTACGATGAAGGAGCCTTAACCACCCTAGATTTAGATACGAATGAATAAGTGAGATCCATATTCTTCTTTACAGAAGTAAACATCATGCGATCGAAAGCTTTTTACGTGAGAGACTAACAAAATTAACTCTAGCATTGGAAATAAACGTTCACGGTAGTCATGAAATTCTATTATGAACTCTGAAAAATTGTGAATGATCTACCACGGGTTTTTCAATTCTATAAATGAAGTTTATGTCGTTAATTTTCTTATTATTAATTAATTGATGTTTTTTAATCTATAGACATTTAAAAATAACTATTTAATTCATTTTACGTTTAAATTTAGATTCTATTTGCAACGCTAGTCTTGTTTTTGGTGATTTTACGATATATATGCGAATTAAACATTTAATGTGACCTTGTGCTTTTGATAAGAGTCATTATTATACATATTTTGAGAATTATACGATTTTATGCGAAAATTTCTGACGGCTTAGTTTCTATACTTGCGAACTGTTTCAGATTATCAGATTAATAAAGCTTCTTCAGCTGTTTCGTAGAGTAGTTTGATTTGATCGTGCGGTATCATCATTACAATTTTTATCAATCACTTTCAGTAGTGAGTGCGCTCATTCTTCTTACCCATATCCATGAAGATATTTTCTTAATTTTTTTCCCTGAGTATAGCATGAAATTATAAAACTTTGTCATAATTTTACTCCTTCGTTAATAAATTTGATATTGGGTGAACAAACTCCGGTTCGTTGAAAATGCAATCCGACCCGCGAAGCTGTTGAATCTGCAGTGCTTTTTGGTCGTCAAAGAAGTAAGTTTGTCTTCATATCCATGCTTGCTCTCCTATTTTATTAATAATAAGGATGATCTTGCAGTCAAGAAAAAATATTGGGTCCAATATATATTAAAACGTTGAATTTTGTTTCGTTTGCATGTAAATGCTGTAGAAATGCAGCTTTCGAGATATAAGTAAACACTAAGTTTAAATTTGAAAAAAAAAATCGTATGATTTATATAAGTATAGTTATAAGCTCGCTAAGTATCAGTTCGTAAAACAACTCGACGAGTCAAAAAGATTTGCAACCATGGATTACACTGAAAAAGAGACTTCTCAGTCTCGCCTATTCGTTGACCACCACTACGTAGTCATGAAAGTAAACAAAGAGAAACGTTACATTCTTTTTTCAAGACTGTCTTTAACTCTGCAGTTGATTTTCCGTGAAGTAGAAGGGGCTCGGCAAACGACTTGGCGTGGAAAGCAACTCCGCCGACAGCCTGAAAGGTCCTTTTAGTTTCTCGGTGGTGAATCTCTTACCCCATTGTTTCCAAGAAAGGGTGTAGGGATGGATTCATAACAAAACAACTGCGGGAGGAAACACGACGTTGAGTTAGGGATCGGCGAGTTACAAGCTAGGAGTGCATTTCAAGTCACAATTGCCATTGTGAGAAAGGGCTGGAATGCCGTCGACCCCGAATGCATGTGAAATTACATCCAATGACAGGTGTACCATAGATATGTTTTCGTGATTCACCGCACGTTCTCAACCTCGTGTCGTTTTACGTCATGGAGAGGATGCTTGTCATGCACGTAATTTCCAACTGATTGTCTCCTATCTGTATGCTATTTGTATGCTTTGGGAGATGCACATAAACGTTGGATGTTTGCAAGCTCTTCAGTTAGCAGGATTGTTCAGTATGTTCAGATTTTTAATTCGTTACATTTTTCAACTGCCGGGCGGGCTCATTTTAGCGTCACACAGTCGGTGATTGCTTTTGTTAACAACCTCGCATCATCAAATCAATCTATCATTTCCCTGCTGTTATACCATCCTTACGTGTAAATATGAAGTCATGGTGTTCTAACTTATCGTTTTATGAAGTTGTGAATAAAAACAAGGCATTTCCGTTAAGTATGTACAATAAAATGAATTAGAATTTCCCGTTAAAATTTACGAGATGAAGGTAAATGTTTCGTCATTTCGTATAAGATATCATTTCTCATTCAAGCAAGATTTTAATCTCTATCTAATAATCAAAAAGTCTTAACTAATCTTGAATAGTCATATAATCCCATCTACAGGGATTTTAAAAGCAAATGATTGAGAAGTCGAGGTTTTAAGTAGCCTTATGGGTGAATACTTAACTATTTCTATGTGTGGGGTTTTTACGTGTATACGTTCCTTATATCCCATTTCTTGGAGATCTTTGTCCTTTTGTGAATATTCTTCATTATCCACCTGCCCTTCCTCTGTTTCACTGTATTTAAATTAATTTCCTTCCAGATCTTATTAATATTAACGATGATAAAGATCAGTAATTCCCATCCTAGGGTGCAAGCACCTCTGGAAGTGCTAGAAGATTGATCAGGGGGTGTGAGACGTTATGATAACGCGGAGTTGCTTCCTAAATAGTTTCTTTGACAATGTCGTAAACGATATGGAAGATTTTAGTAATTTATTTCAGTAGTTCAGTTTTCCTATATAATTTCACAATGCAGAGGCCGAATTTTTGGGAGCCATAGCTTGTGAAAATTTGATATTTTTTTGTTTTTTTGATTGCAAATGGAGGACATTTTGAGATTTAAAGGGATGCCAATCACTTCGAATGTTAAGAACGACTAGTACAGATGGAAGTGGAGACATTTAAGTTTCCCAATCAATGACATTATTGTGACATCAGAAATTCCCCTTTTTTCACGTAAATACAAACTGACATGGATTGAATTTTAAAAGAGACAGATGGCCTACTGCTCACACAAAATGCTGATTCTAAAGAAAGCTTGAACCTACATAGAACCATAGTTGTCAAAAAGATGGCGTCTTTTTTTCTCATGCAAAAATTCATTGCCGGATTTTATTGAACGCACTGTGTAAGCAATTACTTTATTTTAAATCGTAGTTTGTTCCTATTCCGAGCATATAAAGGTATGTACGTATTTCGAATGTTAGAAAGTATGGAGATGCGTTTCGTTCCAAGGAAATGGCCTTCAGCAATTATGTACACATTCTAGCATGTAGGTTTCCCCTATCAGGCCCGCCCACCGAAGAAAATTTCCCCCGCCAATGTTACCTAATACTTTACGAAGAAATGTATCTAGAATATGCATTTTGCTAGGGATAGTATAAAGACAGAAAACAGTTTTCAATGAATTAAACGTAATACAACCCATGATGGATACTTTTGGTCAAAAATGAAAGGTGGGACGACAATCAAAGCAGATACTTTTTCATTTTCATTCTTCATTTGGAAACGTGCTTGCAATTACAAGAGATTATGAGATAATTTACGATAGAGATTTCAAATTATCAGTTTCCATTTCATACTCGAACTAGAATTCCTTTCATACCTGGAGCACACTCAAAAATATGGACAGATCACATAAATAAAATGCTTCGTTTAAGTATTTTTTAAAATACATTGTTGGTTTATGAGAGTATTCTTTAAGATTGTTATATTTGGAGTGTTAGTAATTACACCTATTTTTGAGCGTTAAATCCCGATTTAATCGTGTATCTCCTTTGGAAGCTGCTTTGATTTAAATTAGCATCGTAAACAACACAATCTTACAACAAATAACCGTTTCACGACTATAACCGTTTATCACACACGAATATGTGATGTAATGTGTAATGAAAGGTAGTCGGCGGCATTTGACCAAATGTATGAATAATTTACATAAAAATATTAGGTGATTCTTTTTTCAAGGAATGCGAATATTTTGTTAAGTTAATCATCTCCATTCCTTACATTATAATTTGAATATATTTTGTGTTACTTCTCAGAGATGGTATCCAATTTAGTGATAAATTTAGAACGTGTAATTTGCTTATTAATTTATTATTGAAAAATCAACATAATTGCAGATATTAATTGGAGGATGGCAAGTAAAAACATGTTGACCAGAAGGTATTTTTTCGAAAAAAATAGAGGTTGATCAAACATGAGTTCATGATTCTAGACAATTATTTCTAAGTTTGTTGATTATAGCCTTTTCAATCAACTCGCTTATCTGACCTGCTTGGCTCATCTCTTCTGACCGTAAGCCAGCTTTATATTGTCTCGTATCTTCCCTTCTCTATCTCTTTTAATTTCATCATCGATCTCAGGAGTCCGCAATATGCACGTCTGCTGGTATATGGAAAGGATTACCACAGTACTAGATTAATTCCGGGTGAAGAGGGCTGTAATTGGGTCCTGTACGCGATAGGCCTCCTCGTGCCCGATCCGTACGCTTATTCCATACCTTCATTTCAATAATAGCGTCGAAGAAGTCTTTAATTAGTCATAAGATCCTGTGAGATCGGTTGAGCTGACTGTTTTCCAGAATTACGAGAGAAGTCAAACGGGGTCTTAGAAATCCATTCCGTTGCTTTATGTTTGGAGTGGTGTTGGCGATGTCAGCGCCGGAAGCGGTTCTGAATGCGCTGTGAAATTGGATTCGATTTTCCCGGATGGCAATGATTTCAGGCGATGAATTTTCTGTAAAGGGTTAATCGATGGCTCTTGATGTTTTTATGATGAAAGATATGGTCTTCCAAAGTTTTGTGATTGACAGTGGCTCTCCCACGCATACAATATTACATGACCGATAGAAAATTTAAGAAAGGCACCTAAGAAGAACATAATTGAAGAGATAATTATTTAAACCAACCTTATACATTAAAACTTCAAATCACTGAAAACCAACAGTTGTTCTCAAGAGGAATAAACTAGAAATGTTTATAAATAATCAAAACCATTAAGTGGGTACCAAGCTCGGTTAACCGTTAATTAGTAGTATGATGCCAGTAGTACTCCAGAGAATGTGCTTCCTAGAATAAATAAAAATGTATTAAAGATATTCAAACCGTTGTATCTAATTTTTATAGTCGTATAATGGAAATTCGAGAAAATAGTCAATTTAAAAGCAAAAGAGGAGTACTGTTTTAATTAGTTTTACCAATTTCACATGAATTATTGTAAATCTTTACATAATGAGTTTTATCAACTTTTTAAACGTTCTTGCATAAAATGATTAATTACCAATTAACAGATTTACGAAGATTGAAAGTTAAGAACATTTGTCTGCATTTTGCTTATTAAATACACATTTTTATTACAAGATAAAAACAAAACAAGTTAATGCAATTTAATTAAGAAATGCACAGCTGTTATGTCTCAATCTGGATATTGGTGTCCTTTATTCAGTCAACATGGGATTACTGTAAGAGACCTGGATTTTTATGATTCTGCAATCAAAGTAAATACTGATATCTTATCTCCATGGTAACCACAGAAATTGGGCATATTTGGGCACCTCGTTGTTTCTACTTAATAAGAAAAGCTTTTTGGATCAGACTTTATTAAAGGTAAAGCTCGGTGTGAATGATTTACGACACATTCTTTAGTGTTATCACCCTCATCGTTCAAGGGGAATATTCAAATACTTGGTTACTCAATTTTATGCAATGTTTGCTGGTATTAACTAGGAAACAAAATCTTAACTTAAGTTCAAATATCCTTTAGATACGCGAATGTTACAGAGTTACATAGTTACAGAGTAAAATATGCGAATTAACATTAGAGTATAGAATTATTTATGAATTCCGCATAGATTTACCTCAGAAATGTTCCCAATAGAATTTTGCAGTGACATTCTCAGAAACCTTAAATTATCTTGCATTAATCTCCCTGACACTTAAATAAAAGAACTAACAATGATAATGAATTTGAATATTTAAAGGCAAAAAAGTATTACGAATCCTCGCTATAAGATATTGGGTCATCACCGAACCGGATTTTTTTATATCATCGAGTTAAGTAACTGATTACTCGGAAGAGCATTCTCTTTAGATTAGGACAACAGAATTGTTACTGCTTTGTGTAGATATATAATCAGACTATGAAAGGTAATGGAGGATATTAGTGAATACTAGAGTTAAATCTATTGGCATGTATCAAGACGATATAGTTAACTGGAGGCTGTTGTTGAAGGACACGTGCAAGTGAAGAGCTCTGGAGGGATGTTTAGGATGTATTACCGAAGTGAAGCAAGAACTTTGTACGGAAAGCTGAGTTAGTGTACAGCGTTAAGGAGGGAGGAACCGCCGCAAACTCCGCGAAATCTGCGATGCTACCAAACAACCAACAGTCAAATGCACCACATTCTGCGGAATCTGCTCATGATCGTGATTGAATCAGTCTCTCGTGTAAGTCAATGTACCCTTCCCTTCCAAACGTTCTAAGGCAGTTAATTGCTGAAGGGTCATGTTACAGATGAACCATTGTAGACTAATGGCATATTTCCTCAAGAATATAATCAATCATATCTGGTCGTACTTCGTGGAAAGACATCATGAAGAAATAAGACGAACGCTTTGTAATTTCCACAAATATAAATCACGGGCTACCGTTTTCGGTGGTAAGTCATCATCAGGTCACCTGAGGATGGCTCACCGGTAGTCCGTAATATATATTTGTGGAAATTACAAAGTGTTTGTCTTATTTCTTCATTTCCTAAAGACTTCTAATTAATGCCTGCGCTCCGTTTTCTTAAATGAAATATCCGAAATCACACCCTATCGGCAGAAATTAAAATATTTTTTTTCTGTCATGAAAAAGTAAGCAAACATTTAAGTTGCAGTCGTAGGTTTGCATCTTCTAATAATATCAAATGTGTACGATTTCTGCTGATAACTCTGCTAGTCGGCCTCAGTGGTTGGTGTTAGCGTGTTAGCCTATCCACGCCAGGGTCCCGGGTTCGAATCGTGATTAGAGCATTGTTTGTATTCGTAACTTTAAAATAGCGAATTGTAGGAGCGGTCTCTCAAGACCAAAATACTTTTTAATAACATCGTCATTGTTATTATTCTTAAAAAACATTTAACTCTTAACAACTCATAGTCTTAAGTATAGGAGACCCAAGTCGTTGATGCTAAATCAAACATTATCAGCTAGAAAATTTGGCCTCGTCTTAAGATACTCTTAAGCGAGAGATTTTTTAGTAATTTTTCATAATTTTGTTTCCATTTTTATTTTTTCCGACTTTGGCAATCATCAGAATAAACCTCAGAATAATTGAAACGTTACAAAACTGAATCAAATATTCGGAAATGTAAAATAATTTACATCTAAAGACAAGTGATAGATTGTTCATTAAGTTTTTAATTCACTGTTTCTCGAGGCAGAAATATCTGGAATGGGTACAATAGCACCTAATCACTCCAATCGAATTGCTCTTGCCAATCCCTTTTGTCGTAAAACGTTATTAACTATTCAAAATAGCAGGATGTTGGCTTTGACGCCGGTTGTGATCACTGTTGGAAACGCGATGGAAAACACCAAAACACGTGGTCACAAACACGGTTTTTGTGTAAGTACTTTATCGACTGTCATTATAAATGGATATTTAGTAATTGAATGTCAGAATCAGATTGAACTCCGATTTAAAAATGGAAAAGGGTTTCGTTTTTTCAGAATTTTAGAAAAACATAAAATTAACCAAATAATTGCTTTGTCATACACAAAAAATTGCTCGAAAAATAAAATCGTTACTGTAAAGTAGCCATTGCTAAGAGAAAACTATAAATAAAATATAAAAGCGATTTAATAAGTTTTATTATTCCCCGTCTTAGTCATCGTAGCTCATTTTTTTAGCTGTTAGCAATTTTGGATAAAAATCAACATGAAAAAATAATATTGTAGGGGATTAATTAAACGGGTTGAATTGGAATAAAATTCCCTTGTCACAATTTCAGATTAGATTTCACATTCAGATTGCAAAAATAAAATACTATATAATCAGAAATGCATAGGAAAATGTAAAACAATGGAAAATAAAAGTATATCAATTAGGATAAAAAGTTCAACCAAGTACCATTTTTAATGGTGAATGTTTTTTTATAATTATCATCGTCAAATAGCAGAGAATACGTTGATTTTATAGTTAATTATTTTGGATGCTGAATATGTAATTTAGCCATTATGCTGCATTTATCATTAGGCCACATACGCATATTAAAATCTTTCTTCGGCTGGATATCTTAAACAACCATATTTAATTATCTGAACTTAAAGTAATCCTAACGCGGAACATGTTATTAATATGCTGGTAATCGAGGTCTACAGTATAATGTAAAAATTATGGTTAATCAGGTAACAATATTGATACAGAACTTTTTAATGACTATATGGGCATTTATTTTTCTTTCTATAAATAGAGCATAGCAGGATGCTGACATATAATGCTATCTGTCAGAATCGAGAGCTGCAATAGCAGAAAACGTTTTCATTTTCATACAAAATAAATGACAGGTAGCCCTATTGAAGGTTTTGGAATAGCAATGAAATAGAATGAAAATTTCGATTGTGAAGGATAGACTTTGAAAAAAGACTTTGGTTAGATAAGTAGTGGTAATAGTAGTAGTAGTATTGTTAAAAGTGCTTCGACAGCTTAGGTCATTTCGCACGTGGGCGTGTCGCACGAGTCGAACGCGTTGCCCACTTGGCTATTCGGGATCATAGTTAGGATAACTACAATAGTATACATCACGAAGTTGAGATGAAGCTGGAATAAGTATTAATAAAATCTCGGAAGAGTGTTATTGAAATTGCAAGAAAGTAAATAGAAAATATTTCAAATGGGATAAGATTGGGAAGGATTACCGAAGAAATTGTTCTAAGAAAAATGAAGTAAAGGAAGATACCAAAGATAAATGCCCATTTTACGGACGTCGAAGCTATATAATCAAAGAGGAAGCCTCAGGACTTATCGATCTGCCAATAGGTCCGGCGATGAAGAACTTTATAATCGCAACAAAACTGATTATATTCATGCGAAATATTGAGATTTACTGTTTTAGTGTTTCCTCTGCTAATGGTAGATCTACATCTTCATAAACTGCAATTTGCATATCGGCGTTTGTCAGACGGGTTTACACCAAAAAAAACGACCAACATCTTTCGTTAATTACGACATGTGATCATTAGGGAAGTGAATTAACTTTAAAAACGACTTCTCCTCGCATTCCTTAGTTTATCATCGTTTTTGGATCGAGTGAAATGCTAGACTCCAGCGAACCTTCTTACAGCTAGATACTTATTTGTTTAATAGTCTTTGCCTGGCTACTCCTCTGAGATTTCTCAATATGAGCCACTTTGGTAACACTTGCTGTTCTATCAGTTATTTACAACGAAACTACCGTCATACGTTGCTCTTTTAAGAGGTTATGAGAGCAGGTTTTATAACTATCCTATTTTACTAGGTACTTGACTCATACTTGGATGACTCCAGGGAATAGTAAGAGATTTCAAACAATATATATTAGTAAAATCCAGATTTATTTAAACCAAGTTAAGGACTCCAAAGTTTACCCTGGAGCAGGTAAATGGAGACATGGACCACATTTAATTTAGTCGTGATTAAATGTGTTTTAAAGCTCAAAAGAATTGAAAAAAATCATTACTTTATTTTTTAAATGCAAAAATGATTATGTTTATATATGTATATATTGACTGAGTATGTATGAATGGAAATCATGTTTCTTACCATCTTTTTAGTTATGACTATCGGTAGGTTTGCGCAGGTTTTTCACACCCCCCTTCTTAGTGGGTGTTTTCCTGCAGTGGATAAAATTTTTTTTCCTAAGAATTTTCTTAGGTTTTTTACATCCACATCTCTTCTCATTTTTTCATGCTATCTCTTAAATTTGATTATATATATATATTGTATGACGATGGGTTAGATGGAGGAGGAGACTTTTAGTCTCAATCTCGCCCGAATAAAGACGTATTATTATTATTATTACTTGGCACTGACACTGATTTGACCTCTGGAAACATTAAAGGAGGAATTATTCAGAAAGGTTTTTGAGCAGAAAACAAATTTAGACATGAATTTAAAGGGGTGTAAGGATGTAAATGAAGAATAGGAACTAGTTAAAGGAACCCAAGGACACAGCTAATTCAAACATATCGACCTACTTCTAGCCACGATCAAATCGAGGTGGAAAGAACAGTTGAGCAAACGAACGAAGTCTACCCATCTAAGGATTGGTAATTCCAAAAAGAAGATTTGACTCTAGTAGATGAGACCGCTCCAAACCAAATTGGCACAGCTCTCATACTTTCTCAGAATAGATTCCAACATATTTTAAAACCGTACATTATAATTGCTTTACCTCCTATTCTACAGGGTTTATTTTAAGTTGTTTCGTAGAAAACAAGGTAGAATCATAAAAGCATATGGCTAGCTCTCATTAGTTTATTCTAGGATGCCTACTGACACATTAATTCGCCGTTTCCTTAGAAAATCAACAAGTCGGGTGAAGTTGTGAGAGAGTGAGTATAACCGAGATCGACTAGTTCCCTCAAAATGCTGAATTCCTTGTAAGTTGCGACGCAGAGCTTCCCCTTTATGCTTCTTTCACGGCGTAGTGCTTCAAACCTAATTAGCA
The DNA here is from genome assembly GCA_000376725.2 of Ladona fulva. Taxonomy (NCBI): domain Eukaryota; kingdom Metazoa; phylum Arthropoda; class Insecta; order Odonata; family Libellulidae; genus Ladona; species Ladona fulva. The sequence goes on along the minus strand of KZ308558.1, from coordinate 165,754 downwards.
CTTATACCTGGGTCTCGAGTTAACGAGTTCGATTAATATTTCAGACGGAGCCTGCGCCTTTGGGAAACGCTTCAAATGAGGATAATCGAGTTTTTATTCCTACTTTTCTGATGGGAAGTTTTCGGGGAAAATTATGATAGAAGGTTCTCCACCCAATTATAGGAAAAATGGAAAGAACGTACACGTTGGAGTACGAAGTGAGCTTTTTCTTTACTTATCTGAAGACCTTTATTTCCTCCCCTGTCTTAAGTTTTATCAAAGCGGCTTAAAATAGCTTAGTCTTTTTTTCTCTTTCGATATATTTTTGGAAATGGCTGTCATTTCTTTTTTCCTCTTAAAGTAATTTAAATAAGTTTAACTTTTACGTTTCCATAGTGGTAAGAATTGAGGAATTACGTCAGAAATCGTACAAGATGGGTGCGAATGTATGAATGTAGAAAGAACGCTCCTCCTGAAACGATATTGCGTTAATTGGGGGATGTCAAACGGTTCAGATTTATCTAAGCCTTACTATTGGTGAACTGATTTGAATTTCTTTCTTAGCAAATGACATTACGAGAAACATTTCTGAAATAGCGTACACAGATTTCTTTGAACTTTTCTCTAACTTTAGGCTCTTCCAAAATATATTAACAAAGAAGTTCTGTCTTTATCAGCAAAAAAATCTGAGTAAGTGCTGAAAGTGCTCTTAAGGCAATCCAAAAATACGTTTATGTAGCACAACATGAAACGGCTTGGTATACTGGCCTGTATGAATGCGGTATGAAGCTGTTAAAAATTAGTAAGGAATAAAACAAAGTTCACAAAAAGTACAGAAAAGTCCAGAAAGTAAAGAATAATCCATAGATTAAATCTAAACTAAATAAATCCATAGATTTCATCATATAAAGTAATTTATTTCTGACTTGCGTTTTTCGTAGCATTTATACCACGAGAGAGTATAACTATTGATAACTTTATTACAAATTATAATGTTCTCTAATTTATTACCGGAATCTTAAGCATTTTTATCTTATAGCATCCTAGGTCTTTGAGAAAAACAATGGCAGAATTCCTCATTCCTCATCTTTACTAGTTAGCTTCATTCCCTCTTTAGAATTTTTCGTTACTAATTGTGGTTTTAGACTCAATTTTGCCTCCGAAAATAATAATGTAGTGTAGATGTGCATTTTTTCCAATTCGATAATTGATGGCTTTCAACCAAAGACGGAGTTTGAACGCAAAATTAACCGAACGAATGCTGCCTTTTCCAGAGGTTTGTTTTTTCTCCCTTAAAGCATATATGGAGGGCTTAAAAGCTGATATAAATACCAAACCACCAAATATTACTCAGTTATACCTAAAACTTCTGAAAGTTTCAAACAGATACATACGTTTGAAATGGCTTCCATTTTAAATCAAACCCCAGCTCAATCCAACGTCTACCTATCGATGCTACGAATCTGATCAAATTCCCACTGAAATTCCATCCATCCTAGACATATCACAGCCATATTTCAGAACCATCCCAGCCAACTGTCAGGATTACGCCTAGCGAATCTTATCTAAATCTTGATTATCAAAATGAGCAACTCGAGTTTAACGCCAGCAAACCAGCGTAAACTATACCGGGATTGAATCGACTCTTAATATATGCAGATGCAGCGATAGAAATCGCATATCAGAGAGCCGCGGTTCCCCAACCTCGTGTATTTCCGGAATATCACTTTCGCAGCTCTTCTCCAACGTGTTGTTCTGCCCACATGTGGTGGCGGGCTTTCACGGACGCGCTCTTCAAAACCCAGGAACTCATCTCCTAAATTTGTTTTCTGAGGGGCGAAAAAAAGACTAATCTAGAGAAAATAAAATGACGAAGCGCGCGCGAAGACATCGAGGGAAAGTGATGAAAAAGTGGCGAGTGGAGACTCTTTTTCACTCAGCGGTTTGGATTTAAATCGTAATGCAAATACGCTCTTCCCGGAAAGCATTTAGGGCTCAAGGGATATTTTTTTTAAGATTAGTCCTCAGCAGGGAGACGTGTGCAAAACTGAAAGGTATGCTTTTATCCAGGGAACGATACCATGCTTTTTTCTTTCACCCACGCTCGTACGTTACCTCCTTGCAACGTTCTACGTCTTTTGCGATCCCTATATTGGATACTGTCACCTTCAAAGGTGGCAGTTTTGGATAATCCATATCTATGTAGAGTTATATTAGTTGAAGTAGTTTGTATTTTGCAAGGGAATGTATCCTAGGTAAATGAGAACATCCTAAATCGTGGAGTTGAATTGCGTTGCTGGTTTAAGACTCCTTGCAGTTTCACATAAAATTGGGAAAAGGATATTTCTTCGTCCTTTCGCTGTGAGATACTTTTCGCCACCACAAATTTTCGGGAAATCAAAATCTAATTAATGAAACACTTGGGATTTTTATTTCAGTTACATATATAGTTTTGTTGAGATTCTATAAGCAATCTAGGACAAGGGTGGGGAACCTATGAATTATGATATAATTATATGTGAGATATTTTTATTAGTTATGACATGTAATGATTATTTACCTCAATTATTCCATTTGAATCCCATCGTTAACACAATAAAATAGATAATATCAGCATTTACTCAGTGGTTTGGCACATTGACGGAAAAATGCTTTATGCTTATCAAATAGGGTCTCTTGCCGCAAAAGGTTCTCCATGATCTAGGTGAATATTAATACCTAGTGATACTCAGAATACATGGTTTATTTCAAAACGGAAGAGTTTACTCTTAAATTGGGATCAGGGTAAGGTTATTCTCAACAGGCCAAGAGGTACTCAGAATCCTCCATTAATTCTACATACATGGAACTACATTCATTGATAAAATGATAATACGTAGTACACGCGGCAAAACGATTCTCTTGATGAAGTTGAGGCGACGAATTGTCTCTTCGAACGAATGCCACTATGCAGTATAATTAGTTTTGCTTAAAAATAAATAAGAGCAACCACCATATGACTTTTTTTTATAAGCGATCGTGTGATTTATACTAGGCAAAATTAACTTCAAAATAGAAGATATTAACTCGTTTTATTCTCCCGATTAAATTAATAATGGGTGAATGAATTCACCTGTAGGTTTACCACATTTAGTTTGAATGATGTACCTTCGAATTTGTTTCTTAAATTACACGTTAAGGGATAGCATTTTATTCATCAATAACCGGTGATTCCTCATATAGTCTTGGTATAGCATTTTTAACTTTTCCAGCGGTATGATGGAAATTCAATCTGTAGCATAGTTTAAAAACTGTTCCAGCTGAAGAAATATTAGAGACATTTTTCGAGCTCAGCGTCTGTGAAATTCATTTTCAAACTTACGCCACGAGAGTTATGGATCTTCATTTTATCATCAGGGGTTATTAATCCAAAGTTAGGTTTGTTTCCAAGCCGCCCTGTCTCCAGCCAATCGCTTGATTATCTCATAATTTTCCATCCTTAACACTAATTACAACATGTCTATCTTTATACCTACTCAGCAGATTGTTGAGTCATAGTACCACATTAAGTTTTCTCTTCCACTTTTCCTACCTTCCAATCCTACCAATGGTTTCCGAATACATCTCTTCCTTTACTCTTTGAAGAACGTCTTTGTTACCAATACTTACGCGGTCCATTCATTTTATATTTTATTATTTAGAAACCTAAATTAATATTTAGCTTCTGTTCTTTGCCGTTGCTTCAGCACATATTTTCACGCATCCATACAATAGAACGCTCCACAAAATTATTGAAATATTTCCGAACATCTCCTTAGTATCCGAGATTGTATCATTCCCAGTTTCCTAATAACAAATCTTGCATTATTTAAGGTAAAAGATAAGGAATATACTTTGCACCTTGAGGTGTGCGCCTAAAACCCAAGAATAAACATAAGTGAGAAATAGCGACACGACTGGGACTCGAACCCAGGTCTCCCACTTTCCGGGCAGGTATTATAACCTCTGAACTACCTTGCCGAGTCTCTTCCATACTATATGTGAATGCTTTGGTAAGAAATGCAAGTGGCTTCCACGTAGTAGCGCAAACCACCTGGTGTGGAACAGACATGGTGTGGTAATTTAGTGATTAGAACACCTGCCTGGAAGTTGGGAGACCTGGGTTCGAGTCCCAGTCATGTCGCTATTTTTCACATCTATTTATCCTTGCGCTAGCATTGTTTGCTGCCAGCAATCGTTTTTGGTTCAGTACTCTTTTTGCTGGATTCATTCTTCCTTTAACGAGTTTAATCGACCGAAGCTAAGAATCCATAAACCCAAAAGCGCAGCATATTTATTTCATCACGGGAGACATTCGACGCACATCTTGTATACATCGCCGGCTTTCTCCACTTCCACGGGACCATTCCGGAATAAAAACGCGAATAAAATACGTGGAAACGCAAGCGGAACCGTGAGTTTATTTGACAGCAATATAGCTTAAGTTGTGGGCGGTACGGGGAGGGTGGTGTAGGTCGGTTTCTTATTTTTCGCCGCTCTTATTTACGGATACGGATGACGTGGGGGTGTTCTTCCTTTCTTCTTCTCGCCAAAAACCTTATCCAACAAAATCCCTTTTCCCTCGGAAGGGGTGGAGTGAGGCGTGGGGGTGGTAATCCCCCCTCCCCCATGCGACGTGGATCTCTTTGTAGCTCCCAGACTAGATTTATTAAATCAGCATCCCTCGGCCGCTGTCTGCTGGGAGGTTGTAAACCCCTATTCCTCGGCGGTAGACTAGCCCCTATAACCTTTAAAAACAGCCGCGTTTTACTCCCACCGGAGCTTGATTCCTCAGCTATGAGATGAAGGACATCTTGAAACGCCTATATTGTTTCGGGGAGACAAGCAAATAACGTTTCTCGGGAAAGGACTGATGGCGTTGTGTGCTTAACTTCTCGGCGGAAATGATATATTAAGAGGGAATTTGCGTGGGTTTTTCTGCTCCTGAAATATTTTATGAACTATATCACGGTACGATGTCCGCATTTTTGTCTTGTCGACTGCTTCGCGCTTTTTTGCGTTTCTTTCCACGCGGGTCGTTCGTCTGCATCCGGAAGGAAACTAATTCGAGAAAGTTATTTGGTTGATGTCGGAATGTAAACAAGTCATTACTGCGTTTTGTAAGAGGATGTATTAAGGGAGTGCGTAAATTTTGAGGTTCAGTTTATGGCAATAAGAGAACGGATTAATAAAAATGCATAATTAACTGGGATAAATCATCATGAATGATAACATCAATGAATTTTCATCTACGTTTCTGGTTTTCTATAGATGGTTCAGCGGTAATTTAGTCTGAAAAAGTAGTTTATTACATGATAAATGTTGACTTCCCAGAATATTAAGTACATTATTTTCTCGAAGGTAATTCTTTTATTTAAGAGCAAATCATTAAATTTGATAGTTGAACAACCATTAACACGTAAATATAATATCCATAAGACACATCTCTATCAATACTACAATTACTATATGTATCAAGCAAATGCTTATATGATTGAGATATAGTCATAAGATTTCATGCATGAACGATAAAAATAAGCTCATTACTTGACGGCTTCTTTGTAGGTGTTACAAATTAATTCATCCTCGATGTCTACGCGTCATCTTTTTTGAATATCTCAATTTGCGTTCATTTATTTAATAGGGGTAATAATTATTTCTCTTATTGAAACAGGAATGGGCATCACATAAATTTTAATAATTATCATTATTATCGTACACATACACCCCGATTAGCCAGAACTCGAACCCGGGACCTTGGGGTTGAAGGTTGAGCTTGAGCGCCAGCACGCCAGCCACTCCTCCACAGTGTTGTTAGCGTTGCCGTATTTCATCGTTTACCATATGCATTCCTATAATCAACTATAATTAATTACTTAAAGTACGTCATTTTTTAATTAAAAAGATGATCAGTGAGGTGTTGCTTGATGAATTTTCCCCCAAACAAAATCAATAGCGGTGAATAATGTTCTTAGGAATATTGTTGCCCATACAGAAAAACATTATGATAAAAGGTGTGTAAGAGATTTAATAGGCTTCTCGTTTGCTGAAAGATTTCATCGTAACCGCCCTTGAGTGAAGTTGCAACCCCGTTTCTTTTCCCGGAATTCGAAGACTATGAGTGTAAATCTTCAGCTTGAAATATTTGTATAACATCCTGCTTCGAACGGAAACAATATTTACTGTTCGCAACAGTATCTCTAGCAATATACGACGGACGTAAATCATACAGGCTATCTTCTTCTTCCCAAAACTCGGGGCGTATTTCATTCTTTGTTGCCTGAAAGGGATTAATCAATTGCCTAACCGTAGCTAAGAAATGTTTATCCGCACTTTATTGCCTGGAATCTACGGCATAGGATTGTTATTTAACTTTCCATATCCGAAATATTGCAGGAAGTCTCCTCATAAATAAAGAAGCCGATATGGACCAGAAAGGGAATAACTCTGAGAAAATCAGGCACATATTATCGAGAAGGAATGGGAAGATCCATGCTTTTAGTTTATTTCCATGCATCTTTATTCTTCATTTAATTTTTTTTGTTTCCTTTCCTGGGTCAGACATCATAAGGTTCATTTTGATGTTCATTTAGCAGATTCTCGCTCCAATAGTGTCGTTTGTTGGTTCAAAATTGATTGATTAAATTCTATTATTTTTCATATCTTGTATTCTGGTATCTTTTGTTGAAGCGCCTGTTGATTCTCAATGGGTGAAGCATAGGTAGAATTAAATACAGTAATTCTCTATGCACAGAAGAGGATCTAACATATCTCCTTTTCAATTCGATGGGACAGGTTATCGAAATCGATAATTTTCAGTGAAAGACCCAATATCTTATAAAAATTTTTATACATTGAAACCGAAATCTATAATCAACATTAAGAATTTGAGTTTTTCTAGAAAGTTTTCTTTGAAAAAATTGTCTCAAGTTTGCACGACAGTTTTAATTTAATTTTATAAAATAAATAAAGCCTGCGAGCGATAAGATAAACTTTAGGTGCATTTCTTATTGAATCACTTTGAATCGTCTGGGATGAATCCGATCCGATGACCTATTGATGCGTAAAAGGAAGTCTGTTAACTACAGGGCGTCAAATTTTAATGAAGAACGGGTTTAAAAGGACTTTTAACTTCTGTTTCTTGAGTTTAGGCAATCGTAAATGTCCACATACAAAATTGCAATATAGAATAGCTGAACTGTCCGTTGATTCTTAGCGGGAGGTAACTATTGATAAGTGCCTTAATATCACCGACTTACTCGACTTTCACGGAAAAAAGTTAAGTGGAAGGAGAGATGTATTGTATATTCATCCCCTGCTTCATGCCAAAAGGCTTCAAGGCAGGGGTATATACGTGCTTGAATCCTAAATGCACATTATCACAGTCAAATAAATAGGAAACACATATACAATCAATAAAAAGAGTAAAATGAAAATGTCACTTTCACTGAAAGATGATAAGCAGGAAACATTGCATAGAAAGTTTCCTTTAAATACGAGATTCGAGTTGATGCTAGAATTTTCTCGTGCATTACGAGTACAAATGTCATCAGACTGTCCCTAATCAGATTATCGACCCCGAAAACTATAGGTTAGACTCTTATCTGGGTCATTCTGGATGCCTTATTTTTATCTCATCCCCCTTTCCTTAGGGCGGTTAATGGTAGCTTGTCCCCACAGTATTTTTTCAAGATTGTTAGAAATATTTGTACTGAGTTTGGTTGAAATAGCTTCAGGGATCCTAGATTCGTCGTCGAACAAAAATACATATTTTTATATACAGTGGCATACGCATATTTTTATATACTGAGTTTTTATATTATTATATCTTTACATATAAACAATTTTCTTAATCCAATTTAAACTCTTCTTAAGATCTAAATTCGAAACAAGGAAATAGAAAAAATTCAATGGATAACTGGGTTTCGAGAAACAAACTTCTCGAATTACAAACTTCGAGATGAAACGAATTAAGTTCACAATTCAAAACGCCTCTGTAAATAGATTTTTCATTTTTAGTGAATATGATTTTCGGCTATTTCTGTCTCTTTCGAAAGGAGAACAAAATATCTGCAGAGTATATGATTCTCTGGTAGAAAAAACTAACTACTGAAATACATTTGAGCTGTTTGTTGGATTATTATTTCATCCTCGAATTCAGTGCAGTACCACGTGATTTGAGCGCCAGGAAAACATTTATTTTAGCATTTAAATGATGGAAAACATTCGTAATTTGAATCTTAATCCGTAATGCAAAGTTAATGTTAAACAGCTGCCTCTTCGTGAAAACTTTTTCCCTCTCAGGGATGTTTGATTTACTTTTCCGTCGGCTTTATTTATAGCATTTCATTTCCAAATTAAAATATTGTAACTGTTCTTACTATAATTGAAATCGATATGTTCAGGCGTTATTTCGTAGAAAGCTATAATTAATAGTTAGCGAAAGCGAAGAAAAGTGAAAGCCAAGCAGTTAGCGAAACCGGTCGCAAGTAATAAAACGTATGAAGAAAATATAAAGTTTTTGTGCTTACTGTAGTTGTTGTATCTAGGTTATGAAAATTTTGATTTTCTATTCGTTTCTTCATTTACGTATTCTTAGCTTCATTTATTTTTAATTTTTGCATCATTTAATTAAGAAAAGCGTATCCTATATTGTATTTTACTTGCATTATGTATTACATCTCCATATCGTTCCTAGGAGTTTTCTTGTAACCTTTTATCCGAAATCGTATTTTAATTTGCAGTTTTTTTACCAACCCTTCTTAGTTGGTGTTTTACTGCAGTGCCTAATTTTCTTAAGCTTCAATTCACCTTATTTGTATGCATACAGAGTACAATTTACCACTCTTATTCATGTTTTGTTAAAAAAAGAATGGCTTCTACGGTTTTTATTGATGTTGACGATAGTTTACGTAGTTGAGGATACTTGTAATCCTTAACCTCACCAAAATAAATGAACTATTTACGAATATAATGAAAATATATATAAGAATATAAATGAAAATTAATTCCAGCCTTGTGTGCACAGATGTACTCATTTGTAACGGGTGTCTTAATTCGTTGTACAGTACAGTAAAATTTTTATGGGAGGAATGTTTCAATGACCATATTTCATTAACTTTTTAACTATATATTTAACACTGCAGTCGTAAACAGCAGGAGCTCCATGTGCAATACATCAAAATGAAACGGAACGATAATCGTACATTCTTCAATGGCTGTTATCCTCTCGAGAATTATCGAATGCATGTCCGAGATTAGCTTTTGTGTAACTCCACGAAATGTCGATTTTAGGGAATTTTTCAATTTGGGTCCCATTGACAGTGGTGACAAGTTCCGTGATGCCGTTTCATCTTGATACGGAATGTAGTCCCATTCAAAAAAGAGGTAGCTTTGATTGTATACAGAGGTATTTTCTTGTCGGATGTCAATAGGAATATTGATAGGAGTTTCCGCACTCCTGGCATCTGAAGAGCTCTGCACAATGACCAGTTTCTTTTCCCGCCACAACTTCAAACCATTCGAGATTACCGCGAACGATAGAGTTGGGGGTCCAGAAGGGTAATGTTGCTGACACAAACAGAGGATTTCATATCGCTCTACTTCGTACGGTACATGTTATATGTGAGAAATATTACTATGAGATTTTACGAAATGCGGACTAAACATGGATGCACTACCACTACAAATTTCATCATCATCTGAGCCCCGCCTTGTTGAAGTTTACTTATAAACATGTACATCTACTTAAATCTTCGTATGTAAGCCGAAAGATACCCTGCAAGCCGCCTTTCGACATGTGGCATGGGGTACACGTACCATGACTCGACTACCCTAATCAATTACTTGCATCGTTTTCAGAAAAAAATGAATTTTTACAGCAACTAGTTCTAACATCTACTTCCCTGATTTTCTCGCAGTATCAGAGCGACCTATGCAACAGACAGCACACATAATATCGACTACGTCATTTAAAACGGTATTTTCTCGAATACTATAAAATAACAGTCTTTGTTAAAATCTTCTAGATTATAGAGATTCCCATCCTGCGTCCTGAAGCATCTGAATAACGCTCACTGATTTTCCGTAACAATGTTTTGCGAAAAGTATCGGCTTCGCTGTACCTTTTCTACTTCTGGAATCTACTATCACGGATGTAGCTATTTACGACTTGGCATAATATTTTATCATAATAATGATCATTAATTATTAATGATATTAATCTAAGGAATAAGTCTTTTTTTTAAACGGGCATTGGATATCATTTCCTTCCCCACGGCACTTACCTACTGTCCGGACGCATTAAGTATAAACTTCATGAAAAATGGTTGCGCCCTATTCGATAGTCATCTGTCCTTTTCGAAAATACAGCAGTGCTTCAGAGGAGATTAAGAAACCCTTCTTAAGCCTCGTCTCATTCCCCGGATATTTCCATTCGTCCTCGAGTTGCCTTCCGTCATATCTGGGATGTTCTGAATTCCAACCTCCGTTATTTCTCGTTTATTGCTCGTAGTAGACGGGCCCGTCGTGAAACCTTTCATTGAGATCTCATAACCAAAGGGACATTCGGAGACCTAGGAGGACTTCCTATTTTGCGAGAAAATGGTATGAAGGTGGTTTACCATAGCATCTTAAGTGGGTATTAATGGAAAACATAGATATGTTGCTGACGATTCCCGAACAGGTAATAAGGAATAGATGAAATTATCTATTTTCGTCGTAGGATTCAGGAGTTCGTAATCCTTCCTGGTGATATTCAAATGGGCTCCGTACACGAATAGAAACTTGGAAATTCTGAAAATGTGAAGAGAACAAAGGAAGGCTTCTACAAATGAAAATAATAATCGTATTTTCTGCAGCGATACAAATTAATTCTCAAAACTTCACTTCACATCTTTTTAGACCATTTAAGGAAAGTTTTTCCCGATGTGAGAAACATGAAGAGACTGAGTTTATTTGAAACTGCAACTTCTATCAAAACTATTGCTTAACCGCATCATTCAATTTCTTCCGGGAAAATCGTTTTTCCTGTCTGACTCATCTTGATCACATACGACCCATGTTAGCTTTGTCGTGTATGTTTTCGAACTAACTTTTTCTCTTAAGATCTGCGTTGAGTTCCACGAAGCCACGCTTGAATATATTAATTTTATCTTATTCCCATTTCAAAATCACCTCTTCCTAGGTCTTTCTCTACCTTAAGGAAACTTTACTCCTTCCACGTTTACCCTCTTTGCCATTTTCCTTTCATCCATCTGTTCCATGTATAGACGTAAAACCTTCGCGCTGGTCACGCAGTCTTTATTTTAGTCCACATTCAATTAATTATCAATGCTTCTCGTCTGTCTTTTCTAATCACACATGCTCCCCATATGATAGTATTCTTTCAGGAATAAACTTCGTATTATCTTAGTTGTAACAGTATAATGTTCAGAGATATTATTGCCTTCTATGCATAATTCATCAAACTTCTTTTCCGAAGGGTTTCCACAAGTAAAACAATAAAGTAGAGTCCTTAAGAATTTTGCTCAACTCCATTATAATTATATCTGTTCTTAAAATAGCTCTTATTTTAATATTTAGATACATATTAAATTTTTACTCGTTATATGGCCAAACCTGATTAAAGAAAATAGGGTTGGACTGGAAAGATAGGAGAATGGTGCAAAATTTATACTTAAATCAGCTAGTTATTATATCTGATCGGGAATCAGAATGGGCAAAGTTGGGGACAGGGTTAAACAAGGCTGTCCACTATCACCATCGCTTTTTTATATATATGCAGAGGAAACAGTTAATGAAGCTTGGGAAGAAATAGAAAGGAGAGTGAAAGTTGGCGGGGAATTAGTGAAGTCGGTAAGGTATGGTATGCAGACGATAAAGTTATTGTGTGCGATTCCGAAAGGGGTTTACAGGTACTAATAAATGCACTAAAATATAAAGAAGGGGAATTTGGAATGAAAATAAACGTAATAAAAGCAAAAGTAATGAGATTCACCAAAGGAAAGAAAGTTGAGTTAACGAAAAGAGTGGATAGTGAAAAACAAGAACAGGTTGACAATTTCTCTTACTCGGGAAGTGTTCTACCTTGGGATGGGAGGTGTATAGATGAAGTTCGAAAAAAATAGCATTGGCCGAAGAAGCTTTCGTGAAGCGAAGGGAATTAATAACTAGAGGTTTTGATAAAGGAATCAGGAAAATATTGGTAAAATGCTTGGTGTGGACTGTACTGTTGAGAGAGTGTGAAACGTGGAACTTACGAAAATAAGATATCAAAAGATTGGACACCTTCAAATAGTGGGTGTGGCGTAGAGTGGATAAAGTAAGTTGGGTCGATAGAAAAACAAACGCAGAGCTAATAGAGATGGTTAGGTAAGAGAGGGTTTTAATTGAAGTAAATAAACTTTGACAGAGGAAATGGGTGAGTCAGAAATGGAGAGGAGAGGGATTGTTAAGGGATGTAATTGAGGGTAGAATACAAGAGAAAAGGCAGAGGGGGACACAAGGCTAAAGATGTTAGATGACATATAGGATGGGGTGAGTTTAAAAGAAAATGTATCGAATTGGGAGTATTAAGGCACATGAACATACGGAAAAGTAAAGCACTTATGTAATGTTAAGACAATTATCGTCTGAAACAAACTTTCATGTTTCTACTAACAATCAAATCTCTCCATTCCGGAGCTATACTTGAATTTATCTAGGAACATTTCTCGATTATTAGGCTATAGATTATCTATCTTTTAACCGAATTTTAGAAGTAGGTAATGAACATCGATCTTTTTGCTTATTCCATTCGATGGAAATCGACCTTATCTCGACAATGAAAGCTGGATCGGACGAAAAAAGAAAGAGCTCTGGAGAAGAGATTGGCATTAGATTATAGTTAGAGTAGGTTCGAGAGAAGAAAAGGAGTGGAAAGAGCCTCGGATAGCTAGAAGACCATCTTACGCGCTAGTTTAGGGCTGAATAGCGCCTCCGAAATACACCTCATAGTAGCAGAAAAGAAATACAAAGCGAGGAGATAGCACGCGGGAAAGAAAAGAGATGGGTAGAATTCAAAGGCGCTCGGGAGGCGGAGCTTTGCAAGATTCAAAAGAATAAAAGATAATCTTATCGGAGAAGGGAGTGGAATTGAATGAGATCCTACGCGGATTCGACCAGTAATCAAGAATATATACCGAAGAGGCTTGAAGCGTAGGAATGGTGGCTAGTTGAATAAAGGGAGTTTGCGGTGATTGAAATTAATCTATGACCACGGGAATTGGAGAGCAATGAATAACTTTCCTTTGAGATTTAGGGAACGGTCTCGTCTTGAACGGCTTGAATTTGACTCAGTGTGGTATTTCAGCAACGAGAGCTTCTGTCTATAAATATATCTGGATTTGAGTTCACTTAATTTTTCACATCCATTTATCCTTGTGGTTGGTTCTATTCTCGAAGTCTTTCTTCTTGTTATTTACCTGAATTATAATTTTAGTCATTCGTTAATTATATTCAATGGATGAATGAGAAGCAATAGACTTCGTATTTTTCACACAATTTTATTAACCGTGGAAACCGTGGACAATTTTACTAACCCATGGAAATACTTACAATATTTCATGGGTTTTACCTTATGATGGTTGGAAGGCCGAAGCCAGTTGGTTAATAATATTGTGTGGAAAATACAAGTCCTTCACTGGAATCGCGAATTAGAATAGGCAAAACGGAAGGCAACACGTTTCTTAAAGAAGTCCTGCCAAAAATCTGTGAGCGTTTCTCAAATGTCTCAGGATCAGGACTCGAAATTAGAAGATAGAAGATTTGAATAAAATCTTCATTTACCTAATGAGTTTAAAGAAATTAGTAGCAGACGTTACCCGTCCTCTCTGTTACACAGACCGTCCTGTTACTCCAAGAAAAATCAGGGAAATAGATGCTAGAAAAATTCACTGCAAAAATTAATTTTATTCGCGAAAGTAATAAATTGTGGCAAGCACCCTTTGTCATATGCACCATAAATGTAGGTAGGGAAAATTTACGTAATGCTTATTGCATGTCTATATAATTCGTTACTATAAATTTGTGTAATTTTTGAGGCCATCAAACTATTTTGTCAATAAACTACGTATTTTAGAAGTAAGTTGAACGAACTTTCATACTACATTTCAGTTTACGCTCATAACGCTTCCTGAAACCATATTTAACGGCCCCAGATTTGAAAATAGTGATGAAATCTCCGGTTCATATCTTATTCAATAATGCACGATTTTTTTCTTTTCGTACCGTAAAAGAAAATTTTAGATCGCTATATAACTCAAGCACAATCACTTTTCCTCGGTATTTTCGTCGAAATCAGTTGCTGATTAGATGAACATTTAACTCCTTTCCATGAAGCTCTTACGTCAGTTCACCGTTAAAAAGCATAAGTTGAATGAAATGTGCGGATTTTGTAGAATATTAGTCACATTGGATAGCTGATTACTTCTGTGATCATTTTTAGTATTTATTAGTGTTGTTTTTCCATGAATTACATGCATTTAAGATACAATCTCCCATGATTATGTGCTCGCTCGATTCTATTGTCGTTGAAATCAGGTAGCTACTTAAAGCTAAGCTTTTCAAACTTTTAAACAATTGAGTACAGTTAACTTATATTCAGAAAGGGAAACCGCCACCGAAAGGTCAAATCAATGTAAAATGGACACCGCGAGGACAGCAATTAAATAGTCTGATATTTGCTGTTTACACCGAAATAGGTCGCTTCATTAAAAAATCTGTATTTTTTATTTTCTAATTTACCGCTCTGCAAAATTTGTTCGACCTCAAATTTTGGTATTGCGATTTAATCAAATAATATAGATTTTGCCGCAAGAAAATTAAAGGAAAATATAGAGAAACTAGCAAATACTTCAACTTCGCAGTTTCTGGCGGATAGCTGTTGAAAAATCAACATGCAGTCTTCAATTTTTAGCCTCGTGGAGTGATCTAAAAACTACATTTATTCTCTGAACAATCGGAAAATGTGAGCCACTTCTGTTTACTTATCTTTTTGCAATAATCAGCTGTCATTTGGCACAGGCATCCCATTGTGAGTTTCTGAATATATAACGTATGGGGGATTATGTAGCAGGAACAATGAGTTCGGTCACGCTCGCCAAGTGTGATTAGACTAGCTGTGGCATGCCAAGAAAATTATGTCTCTACTTTCAACGGATGGTTTACGTGTTAATTCCTCTTACTATCGAAATGCTTAAATAATAAGTAAAAGGAAATAGATTATGGCATATATTAATTATTACTTGTTGCAATGGAAGGTGTTTATTAAATGAAGCCTTTCGAATACAGCTTCCACAGAAAAGGAAGAAATAATAGTTTTTTATCTGCCCGTGAGACCCTATCTGCAGTTTCCTTTTTTGGGTTATTTTGTGTTTTACATAATTTTTTTTTATTTCGCTTATACAATGAAGTTACGTAAGCTTTCATGCAGTAAAAGTAAATTAAAATCAGTACAAAAATTAGTTTTAAAGAGCAGATAAAGTCTAGTGATAAATATTGAGAAATTGCGTAGTATAAAACTCTTTTCGGTCCTTAAAAACTGTGAAGAATCATTATCGTGTGACAGTATGAAAATAAAGAACCATTATCGTTAACTTTTCTAATCTGCTATATATCTTGATTTTCCTTGACTAAAATGTTATTCTATCATTTCAAATGTTAACATTGGCATTATATATATTGCAAATATAAAATATTCTAGGAAGATGCTTAAGATGCCTAAGATAATAACGTAAAGGCAAGGGTGAACGGTGTCCAATTTTTTAATTAAAATAAGGCAGCAATCTGGTTCCACGTCGCTTGTATGAGACAAATCGGATTTTTTTGATAAATGTCGAAACCGAAAAGTCTTAATGTTTTTAAATCTGAAACTTCGCTGCTCGAAGAATTCCTAAGTACATCGTATGAACGAAAAATTTCGTAATTTAGATATTGATCAGCAAGGCTTTCTTTTGTCTACATGCTCCGCTTAAGTTTCTCGCGCAATTTATTTACCAAGGGAAATCCAAAACTCGACGAGAAGAAGAGCCAATTGAAAGAGGCAATATGATTCCATTTCCCAGATATTGTGACCTATATTTCTCTCAAGAGGGATAAAATCACGGAAACTCCTCAGTAGAGAAAAAGAAGCAAATTAATTGCCATCACGCGGAACGTTGAGATAGAAATTAAAATCCTTTCCGCGGAGCGAATTGGATTGGATTGGAACATGAAGAAAATAAAAGCGGATTGGAAACAGACGCAATAATTCCATAGAAATGTTTTTCCTTGTGTCTTAGGAAATTTTCCTCGCAGCTGCTCGTGTCGTGTTTCGGCTTAGAATGCGGCAGTTAATACTTTCGTGCTCTTTTCGGATCCATTGGAAATGCCGTCGAAGGTAATTACACGGTGAGTATTATTGTCTCAATACAAACTTTCGTTCTGATATCTTTGTAACGAGATGTGGTAACGGTTCAATTATTTTCCTGGTTTTATGTGGAATTTTGCTGTTAGTTTTCTGGCTTTACGTGGAAATTTGCTGTTAGTTTTCTGGCTTTACGTGGAAATTTTGTTAAGGAATATAAAAAAGATGGAGGACGCTTTTATTCGTGTTCAAATACTTGATTCAAACATATCTCCTTCTCACAAAAATACCTCTGTAGATAAATATCCCTTGGAAGGAGATGTGAAAAACCTTCAAGGTATATTTATATCAATAACCAAATTTGATAATCAAAGGGTAGGATGTTTTCCTGAAATTTGAGAAAATAAATATGAAAGGGCTTACATTTAAGGTAACGTAATTTCCGCATTTTATTTTTCAGGGCTATAAAATAGTGTTGAGCGAGATAGATAAAAAATTATATATTACAACATACGGTTATGAAGTCGGTATTCCATGAGGTATGAAGATATTTAAGAAAGATTTGAAGTGAAAATTTAAAAACACAGAAATACATCACAATGTGGAATTTTAATTTCAATTTCTGCCGCGGTCAAATCTTGGCTCTATTCTGAGGAGGCGTAATACTGACCACTTTAAAAATTCCTGTTCAGATTAAGAAAATACTGCTGTCCATTCGTAAAGGTTTGCTTAGCGGTATCTCAAAGGACATATTGCTCTAGGTCATCGAAGGATGTCTTTCTTTCTAAGAATCGTTAAAGGTAATTCTCAATCTTCATGCACAATGAAAGAAGCCTCAGCATTTGTTCAACTATTGATATGGTTCTGCAAAAAGAGATATTAAAACTAAAATTACGTTGCGTGTAGACTAGCATGAAATATATTTCAAAAGTAGGAAATCATTTGTGTATTGAAAAGTGTGAAAAAAGCGACCTGAATGGGTCTCGAACCCAGGTCTCCCACTTTCCTGGCAGGTATTCTAACCACTAAACTACCATCCCGCGTCTATTACACGCTGTTAAGGGAATGCTATGCCAGCAAGGCGAACAGCCTCCACTTAGTCGCACGAACTGCCATCAGAGGTCCTCACTGAAGCTGCCAACCCAAAAAGCAGGTATTATTAGGTTTACCCCCCAAGAAAATCACAAGGATTAAGGAAGGGTTTGAGTACCTACTTTGCAGGATAAAATCCTGCGGCCTACTCAAACCTTTCCTTAATTATTTGTGTATTATCGATGTTTAATTTAGTTCGATTTACGTGTTAATTTCAGAGAAACTACGATTTTAAAAGACATAGCCGATATTATGCGTCCGCCCTGTTACATAGACCGCTCTGAAACTGAAAGAGTAATCGAAGGAATAGATGCTAGTAATAGTTGTTTCAGTAATACATTTTTTCCGCGAACAATTTCCGTAAAATCAATCGGTTAGAGAAGTGGAGTCGTGGTACGTGAACCCCCTGCCACACATCGAAAGGAGGCTTGGAGGGTATCTTCCGGCTTACATGTCTACACATGTACGTTTATAAATAAACTTCAAGGAGAATTTTTAGGAATCTATGTGGAATTTTCAGACAAAACCAAAATACAGTTTTGAACGAATATAAAATGCCATAAAGTTGCGTTGTAGGTTATATGTCCTTTATTTATCCTTTATTCATTAACGAAAATGAAAGATTTTAAATATTTGAGCTTAAGAATGCTGTGGAATATGAAGGCCGAGAACGGTTTCGCTGGAAGATACATGATACTTTCAGCTGACCCTGATTATTTATTAAAAGCCTTTGAAACGAACAATCACGTAATACGATCGCAGTTTCAGTGGTGGATTGGTTACCGTGCTAGCATTTCAACACCAATGTCCGTGGTTCGATTCGCAGCTAATCGGATTCGTATGTGTGTGTTTACCAATAATATTAACTGTTAAAATTGATGCAATTGTAACTGTTTTCCTGTTTCCGTTGAGGAAGTTGTTATTATAACTATGCTTACTTACTCATATCACAAGGTTACCTCTGAAAGGTATACTGCTCATTTTACTTTATATATTCATTCCAATATGGAACGAAAAAGTAGTGGAGATGAAACATTTGATATATCCTGCTTGTCCGCGGAATAAAATGCTGACTTTATCAGCTAAAAATTTACGTTGCGTAGGATTAGTTCAAAGGGAAGAGACAAGTCATTTCAGACAGTCAATGTTTTATTCTACTCTTACCGATTCAAGGATGAATTTTAATTGATGCATTGTGTATATATGCTCGTTCACCTGAGATAATAAATGAAACTCGACCCGATGTCTCTCCAACTCACTCAGATCTGGGTATCATTCCATTTTGTTAAATCGTATATTTTTCGCTTTTGCATCCTATCGATTTTTTTAATTAAAGAGATGCATCGGTCACTATCTGCTCCTTTTTGATTTTTCTTTCTGGTTTCGCCTGTGCAGATTTATTTTCTCTGTGAGAGTTTTTGTTCAATGTGTCTACGAATTTCGATCAGAGATTTTTATCTCTCGACAACAAGTTCGTAACAAAAAGGTTTAATCAAAAATACCTTTACTTGTGGGATACGTATCTGAAACGTTGCATTGATGGGGCAGCTCAAATAATTCAAAATAACTGATTCATTAAATGGAATAAAACTACCGTCGTACCTTTGCTCTTGATAACCTTACTGTAGAAAAGGGTTTTCCCTGGGACTGGTAAAATTGATAGGACTGTATTATGAAAAGAATTTAGACAGCGATCCTTTATCCTAAACACGAGCAACCCGAATAACTGTATATTTTGCATAATTTACAGGGGTCTTAATTGGCTTCATTATACCCAAGATTATCCAACTAATAAGCGGGGCAATTATGACCATGTTTGAATTTCTCTATGTTCTACAATACAACTTGGTTGTTATTCTTTGAATATCTTGGTTTAAAACCTTAGATTTTTGCACATTTCTTCTATATTTTGTAAAGTACTTAGAGTTAGAGAAAAGCTCCAAATGGCCATCTGACATCAACTAATATCTGGCTTTTTGGAGCTTTTCTCCAGCTGTAATGTCTTACAGCCGTGTTCCTTTTCCTTATAGATTCTAAAGTGTTATCCATATAAATTATCCCAATTGTCCAATATTGAGAAGACAATTATAGAAGCCTGTTAAACGTTACTTCAGCAATAATAAAAGAATACGTTAAAACATCGGAAAAAACATGGAATATCGCCACTCTATACATTAGCATTTCTGTCTTAAAATTATGAAATCACTGTCTAATTTTACCTTGTTAATTTTAAATTATCACAGTTTACCTGAACACCTTTCCAAAATTCAAAGCTTAAATTCAAGAAAACTGAATCGATATTTGTATGGCGCTTTTCATATTCATATTGCAAGCTCAAACTATGCAGCGTGAGATCCCATAGACTTAAATTCATTCGTAATCTAGCATCATATACGCCGAGACTAATATAGCATACATTTTAAGCAACCTTAACTAGAAACGAACTCATTCATAAGTCGTGAGTGATTTCCTGGTAAATCCTGAGATTTCATGTTTTCGACACTTTGTTTAATTTGTAAAATAAATCGATACTCCTGATCGCGATAGTAAAAATGAGTAGCACCTAATATTACCACCAAAAAGCTCAACTAAATGCAGTTAAACTCAATCTTGATACGCACACAATTAAATTACAAATATTCGTTTGATTTAGCGATCTGCAAACATAATTTTTAATTTGCGATTTGTAAACGTGTTTTGTGCTTGTGTTCTCCCCTTTTTGTTTATATTTACCTATAGCCATAGTATTTATTACATAAATATAGCAGAAATAGTGCTTAGGAATCCTTTACATATGGTGTTTCAGTGTCTTTTAACTTTAGCTGCGCTCGGCTGATCGACGATCATTCTACATGAGATTCAAATACCCGAGTACTTAATAATTTCTTGCTATTACATTCCTTGCTTTGTGTTTTCTTTCGTTAAGAATTTGGTAAAGCGAGCTCCTTTTATTAGGAATATTTTTCATTCATCAATCAGTTATATTGTTGGAACCAGCGGTCGCCAACCGGCGCGCCGGACCATATATTATCCAATAACGCCGCGGCGTTACTTGGATAATATATGGTCCATGAAGATATTTTGGTGGTTCGTGCGATTCAAAATCATGAGTGGCCCATGTTGCACAGAAGGTTGGCGACCACTTTTTTAATTTTCATAAATAGTATAATAGAATAGAATAGAGAGATGAGAGAGTGGTGCCGTTTCATTGGCTAAATTATTTTATTGGTTTATATTTTACGGTGCTATTCGTTTCATTCGATACAAAATATTTACTTCGGAGCGGCATCTCTTTGGTCCCACGAGGTTCGAAATAACAAGGTTTTATTGTACATTATTACTCACTTTGAGGGTTTCCTCAAGTGTCCTTTGCTGAAATAAGCTCCGTCCGAGATGATGGACTCTTCAATTGCTTAGGAACTCGAATTTCGATCCATAGTCCTTGATCTCTAAGACCTCGGCCCGGATGTAAGCCTTCCAGTTCCCGGGAAGCTTTACGCCTACAGCACATATCGGGAAGACGTATTATAATTCTTGTTAACTTAAATCCTTGAATCACTTAATTGGAATACATCCAAAAGCACATGTATTTCTTCTCCCGCACCAAATGTAGTAAGAAGACCTCAGTATTGTGAGAATGTTTTTGCGACTTGAGCACCGTAAATACCAAAGTTTAAAATTTCCATTTTCATGTATTTAGGTATTAGTTATTAAGGATCAGTCATCGTTAAATTAAATAACACGTTTAAAAGGCATAACATTTTTATTTTCATCGAAATATTGAGCGATAACATCTTTAGGTAGAAGTTATGAAAGCTTTAACTTAATTTTACACTGCTCATCGATACAGAAATTTTAATTCATACCTATTTTCTACCGTAACATTGTTTATAATTAAGATTTGTTACGGAAACAAACATAGTATTATAGTTCGGTATCGCTATGTACAGTAAATTAATTTTTCCTTCATCATAAGCGAATATAAGGGATTAAGCGATTAATAGTTGACTATTATAAATTTTTATGAACATAATGAGTCAGCGGAATAGTTTAACAGAAAAAATTTATCTTAATATACCCAATTTTAATGAGAACATACATTTTGTAGTTTTAAATATTGTTAATTTTTGTAAATCAAAAGAAAAGTTGATATACAGCTCATTGTTAAATTGCCGCAATAGAATCAAAGATTTCTCAAGAAAAACTTCTACTTTAACATAAAATATCATATTCTCATCTCAAACCTCCAGTAATCTTGGTTGACATATAGTCATAGATGTTTATGTAATCATTTGAAGAGGATAATTTATCGGTATTCTCTTCTTATGTGGATGCCTCACCAAATTCCATGTTTTCAGCTTGAAAATTAATGATGTTCTCTCTTAAGCCTATCACTATTTTTTTATTCTTAGCGAATATAGTATTTTAAGTGGATTTCTTTTAAGAAAGAAATTATCACCTTATCAAAAGACCATATACTACAATAACAGGGTTTTAACCGTTTAAGTACAATATATAGATTATTCAACATTCATATTATTAAAAAAACCTATTTTATTTTTTGCATACTTGTAATATTTACACAAAAACGAGATAAGCGTGAAATTTTGCGAGAAGTTGCAATAAATTGATCGAGCAGGTGATATTGAATAAAAATTACTATTTGTGAAATGCATAAATTTCATCAAGACTAATTCTCTGAAGAATTTATGTAGCATTGTTACTTTTTAATTTCCCATGATAATACTCGTAGATAGTTGGTACGAATATCTGTAAAGTTCCCAATAACTGTATCGAAAATCGATATGAATACGTGATGAAAATCCATTGCGCGATCAAATTGCAAAAGCTAGAGGTCCGTAGAGAGAAA
Organism: Ladona fulva; assembly: GCA_000376725.2. NCBI lineage: Eukaryota > Metazoa > Arthropoda > Insecta > Odonata > Libellulidae > Ladona > Ladona fulva. The sequence goes on along the minus strand of KZ308558.1, from coordinate 143,411 downwards.
CTAGAATGACAAGATTCTTTCTTCGCCGTGTGTTTCTTTTATGCAGCATCCTCTTCTGCCGGTTCTGCGGTTTCCCTAACGACCTTCTCGACGAGGCCGTGCATAAAAGACCGGTGATTGCTACGACTACCTCTTCTTTCTCTAGAAAATAACGTTTCTCTAAAGAAAGAGGTAAAAGTGCCTTCTTCTCCCTCTGATACCAAAGTATAGATACCCTTTTCCTCTACGGATTTCATGTATTTAAGGAAAGAATGGGTAAACGAAGATCATTGCAAGTTTATCGGATCGGAGGAAGGATTAAGGTTTTGATCATTTGCTCAAATTAAATCGTTTCTTACAAATCGAAACTTTTTTACGAACATTGGAAAGAATCATCCGTACAAAATGAATGGAACGAATTTAAGTGTAGTCGACTCAGTTAAATATCTCGGAATCATCCGCACAAATATCCGAAAAATATGCGGTGAAGCAACTAAAATGCTTGGTTTTATAAAGCGTATTGTAGGTAGATGAAAAAGTTAGACAGTGATGCTATTTCACCTTAGGCCCCATCTGGAACATGCGGCGAGTATATGGGACCCAGTGGATAAAAATAATGCTCGCGAACTGAAGAGAGCGCAACTAAAGAGGCCGTAAGGCGGTATAATTTGTTAAAAAGCGCTACTATAAAAAGCAAGCGTTACGCAAATGCTCTCAGACGCAGGTCGGGAATCCTTGAAAGAAAGGAGATTAGAAGCTAGGCTGCGATTGCTTTCTAAATTCAGAGAAAGTACATTTGCGGAATACGTAATTGTTGTTATGCGACCCCCTTCCGCTACTTCGGCCTATCCGACAATGAGCGTAAAATAAGAGAAATAGATTCAAGGAAGGTCGTTTTTAGGGACTCACTCTGTCCGCGAACGAAACAAGACAACGAGGCTAAAGAGATAACACGAACGCTTGGTGTTTACACGCCTTGCCACGCTCCGAAAGGCGGTTTGCAGGGTATTTATGTATATATAGAATAATTATGTCGAAAATATATGCCGTAGATTCTAAATTATTTTGTGATATGTTGCTTTAGCTTCATTTGAAGAACTTTCATAAAAAATAGCCTATAGGAAGGCTCGAAGTTTTAAATTCGAGAAATAGTATGAAGTTGAAATTTGTTGCGTTGTTAAGAAGTGTAAAAGAGAATTGTACGATACAGTGGACTTATTCTTTCACATTACTTGAATATTTTACCCATATTAATTAAGTTTTATGTAATATCCAGCTTAAGTATTCAAGTAAAATGGATGTATTGATTTTTATATAACGTTTTATATTCTTGGTTCGTATCCTAGCGAAAAAATATGTAATATAAAATAATAGTTAATTATTATTTGTATACATTATTGAATGAGCAAATTAAAGATGATTCGATAGAGCTCTAGCAATTTATAAACGTTTAATTGAAGACGTGTCGTAGTAATAGGGTTTATACCAGATTTTATTTACCGCTCAATCATTTCCCCTTAGTACTCTATTGGACGTCGGCAGGCCTAAATGTCTTATTTAAATGTTTGAATTATTTTGGCATAACATTCAGCACTGATCAACTGATTGAAACATCTTTTCCGCATAAATTGAAGGTCGTTTTTATATCTAAGATAAGATATATAAAAGATCATAGATGCGACTCGTTCCTTGAATAGAAAAGTAATTTTAGACATCATCTGAGAAATATTTCATGGAAACTCGTTTGACGTAAGTAAGGCGTAATTTCTAAATATGTTAAAAAACTGCGGGAACGATTGAAGCACGTGTATTTCTCGGTTATATCGCGGAATAATTATCCTCGACGTTGTTCACATTCCGGTTTTGCGTCATCAGCCTTTAACACTGGAGGGCAAGACTCAGTAACTCTGAAATTAAACGCATTTGCAAACTTTTATCTTTCATAGCATCAAGTGTATTTCGTGGAGAGTGAAGCATCATTGAAGTTATGTGCCGTTTCGTTCATTCACCCAGAATCCTTTCCGATGCATTTCTTCGTAATTGCAGCACATCATCCCGTCAATCATCGATTCGCTACGAATCAAGGAAGTTGAGTTGCAATCGGGCAAACATTATACGTAACGGATACAATTAAGATCGATTGCAATTTTGTCCGTCTATTATGGTACTTGACTAATTGCATAGTAAATCAAGCGGTGGTAGGAAAATCGGAAGCGTAAATGGATGCAGTATCCGCAATGTATACAATAGTGTTGGGCGGTATAGAATAGTCTTCTGGTTAGTTCTATTCTCCGTAAACTATGAATAATACTCAGGAAATGCATTTAACGAGTTTTGATGCATTTGTGAATTACTTATTAAGTTCTACAGAACGCTATTATCTATTATAGCGAATCATTTAATTTACTCTAGTATCAAAAACTGAAACATGCTGTACCACCACTTTGTACCATACCATACCAAACCATTCTGTAATTTTTATAATTTATCTATCGAAATCTCTCTCTCGAGATTAATACCAATATCTTCTAAGTTTAACAGGAATTTTTAAAATGATAATTAACATTCGATAGAAAAGGTAACATTTTAGATAAATACACCAACGGCTTTCCCTGAAGCAATGCATGTTCATCAAATTAATTTATTAAACTAAAAAAATGTTTCCCATATATCATATAATGTATAGAAAGGTTGACCATTAAACGGGAAGCATTCAATTTTGCAAAACACTGGTTTCCTTTTTTATAATGATAATTTTGCGTTCGTGAATTAATATAATTTTAATTTTATTATTAATCACAAGGAAGTATGAAATAAACAACTTTGCTAAAGAGAGGGATAAGGATATTATTGCACGAAGAGTCGTGCAGCCAGGAATATTATCAAGAAGAAATAGATATAAAAAAGCTGACATTCCCCGACTCAAACCCGGGTCCTCCGCTTTCTAGGCGGAAACACCTGCTTTTCAAGGTTCTACAGTAAATATGTTTTTGTGTGATTAATAGCAATAATTTATATGCAGCAACAAAAGACTGTTATTATAATAGCCAATGACGGCCTTCTTGGTTTTATAATGTTATTTAGTTAAGCGATGGCTCATTTTAGGGCGACGTTTCTCATTGACAGGATTAGTGACTGTCTGATGTCTTTTATCGGAACCGACTCACAAATACTAAAACGGATAATGCAATTAACACTTTAATGGCCTTGAAATATTCTTTGGCGGAATGTTTTTGAAATAATTTGCATCATAATGGAATAAATGGATGAAAAACGTTAACACGCTGGAACGCATTTTGAAGATTATGTGAATTAATATGAATACGGCTGATATCCAATTACTTTATAATGCGGTTTGCTTTGATTTCACATCCATTTAATGTTTTTAATGAAAAGTTACGTTCAATTAAATTATATGCGAAATTTTGAAATTTTGCATCGCATCGGTTACAGTTCTGGACGGCGAAGTAAAAACAGCATTTCGAAATGTGAGAATTTTAAAGAGCGATGTGTACAATCGCCAACAAAATTAATTAACAATATTGTTAATTTTATGTAACGATTTTATATTTATATTCTGAGGTACTTATATTAGTAATTATAAGAATATTATTTTAGAAATCTAAGTTTGATATTTATTTCTTTGGTATACTTAGATATTGCTGTATTGAATACCCTCAAAAGTTTAGGAATAATCCTACAGTGCCGATATCTTCTCCAATAAATTCTCTTGAATTTTTTTCCTAACATTTGTTTCCTATTTTACGCAATTAAAATGTTGTAAACATAGTAGTTTGGTAAAGGACAACAACTAAGGCCTTACATCACCAATAAAAGAATTGATCATAAAAACAAAAAAGCAGCTATAACAGCAAGAGAAACAACAGCAATAATACTTCGGTGAAAGCGGTCCCGGATTCGATTCCCGATGGGGGTTCACGTGCGAAATAACATAAGTTGTCGAAGCACTTTAAAAAAATATATGCTACTACTACAGCAATAGTAGAAACAGAGACAGTTTACATATGTGCGATCAAGTTGCGATAGTAATCTTAATAATATAGGGGAAAATATAAATTGTAAGTGATAGCGTAAATTGAAAGTTAAAAAGTCAATAAATTCAGATGTAAATTCAAATCTTTCGAATTTACTCGCTCTTGTGACAGTTTTCTGTTATAAGCCTGGTTTACGATTTTCATCACTTTCATCTACTGTGAGACTCTTAACACTTTCTCCGCCTCTTTCAAGGCATATTTCAACCTCGTCCCGTTCTCAAGGAGATATAATTAAAATATCCTTTTGATACGAGGGCAAGGCCGTATCTTAGATGTAATTAGCTTTTCTCACGAATTAATATCCGCAAAGGGAACCCACGAATCCCGTGCCCCTTTATTCAGCGAATATAAATAATCACCTCCCGCACGAGGATAAATGATATTTCGGACAAAAGAAAGCGGACGTTTTTCTGTCTGAATTTTATTTCAGAAAAAAATAATAAATTTTCCACATAAAAGAAGAAATGCCGAAAAATGTGATGGTCCTGTGGCTATTAATTTGGAACTTCCAGTATTGTTTATCTTTTAGAGGGTGATGCTGTTGATATTTTACGTGGGGTATTTCCGTGGCCCTCTTTAATCCAAGACTATCCAACTAAGAAATCTAAGTTAGATGCATCGAAAAAATTAGTTTTTATCCTTAAATGAAGTGGAATATTTCTTTTTTTTTACTTCAATATTCTTCACCTGACGTTTTCCCTGTTTTTGCCTTGCCGCATTATATTCATTAATTTAAAAAAATGCGAAATAAAAATGCTTTTACAAATGGGCCATTTAACGAAAGTTAACTACAACTACGTTCAAATATCATCTGTACTTTGGAATGCTCATAATTAATTCTTCACAACTCTATAAGCTCTAAAATAACAAGTAGACCATTCAGATATCATACATATTCATACCATATGCAAATGAAGTTAATTTCATTCATGCCTGATTAATTGTGGATGAATAGAATGTGACTCATCCGTAGTGATTTCTGCTCACATTGAAGGATTAATCATTTTATTTCCTTTAATTAATTTAACTCAGTAACAAATGGGTTCAAATACACAGTAAGCATCCTCTAGAATGCGATTATCCAACTGATTTGGTATAATTAATAAGCTATGCTGAGTAACTGAAATCTGTAAATTAAAGTTAAAGGTTGAAAAACGGGAGCACCTTTGGATGGAAAGGAAGACTTCGAAGTCATACTTCACTTATTCTAAACGTCTTTTCAATGATATTTCACTCTTTTTATCGTAATTACTTCCGTCCTGGAAAAAGTTTCATCATCTTCCAATCCATTCTAGGTATCGTGAGCCCTTTCCGTTGGAATATTATATTAGAGAAGGTAAACATTTTAGTGGAACCACCTTCTATAATAATGAAGCACTGGAAATATAATTAATTCATAACAATAATTCAATACATTCATACAATCTTCAGATCCATTTTTCACAAAATAAAAACCATAATAAAAAAAAGTCAAAATAAATATTATAACCCTTTTACATAATGATTAGGACATAATATATATAAGAAATTATAATCACAAGTTTGATAACGAATACATTATATATTAAACCTTCTGGTCCTCCAAAGCCAGATGGCTTGTCTGGTGGTGCCATGACTAAGCGCCTGTTGTGGTGTTGGCGTAAAATAACTTAATATAATTATATAATACTAAAATTTACTTCACTTAACCATATAATAATATAATATTATCCATATAATAATAATACTACTACCGTCAACAACAACAATAGTAACATGTTATAATAATATTTCATAATAATACTTACAATACGAAAGGGTTTTCCAAAGGGTTATTTCGGAAGGACCTAAATTTTCTCCTGAGTATATTTTGGATTAGATTTAGATCTTGAGATATTCCCGCTACCAGCCATCATAAGAGATTTTCGCTCTTTGGTTGGGAAAACTTTCCTCCATGCCGAACAATCTTTCGTCTACCACCAACCATGCTAACGTCATAGTCTTCTATTTGGTATCCTTTCTTCAGATACATTAAATAAATTCAAATGACTTTTTATTATTGGCCTTTATTTAGTTTGAGTTGTATTCGTTTCATTTTTATTTACTTTCATTTTGTATTTTTTTCGTCTTTTCTTTGTTTTGTAAGAAGAGGCTTATGTTTATTAATTGTTCCATGGTTAAAGTTCTGCACTTGTAATGGATTTTTTACATTAGTAAATCAATAAAACAGTTACCAATTTACGAATATGTAAAATTACCAAATAACTCAAATTTAAAGAAAGTGAAAATTAATTAGTATCAGATGAAAACCTTCCTTTTCAAACGCATAATCTTTCGAAGTACATCCATCTCGCAAAAACCTCCTCGATTGATTTAAGTAACAGTATTTTCATTCGATGCTGAAAATGAGTTTCATACCATTACTCGTCATCATCTCCAGTAATAAATAGGAAGTAGGTATTTAGGAATAATTTCCCTTTATTTTCAACAGCAATACATTTTCAAAACTGCTCCTGCACTCGCATGTTTCTATGATTATTCGCGGTGATTTTTTGCGGAACATTGCATCGAGTTTGCGGAAGAAATTAATTACGCCCTATGATATTCAGCTGAGGATTTGTAGCGAATTCTTCCGCATGAAACTGATTATACGCTTAGTTCAGTCAAGCGAAGCTATTTGCATATCAATTGCGTAGGAAGGAGAATCTCCGGAGGGTATTAATCATGTGCGCCCTTCTTTAATGCAGAGCGCCGTTCGAGCAAGGCAGGTGATGAGGATGCACCGATAGTTGTTGCATTCCGTCAAGTGCAGTTCAGAATTCAGCTCAAATGCAGTATTGTCTTGGCTAACATGTGAACATACTATTGAATTTTTTATCTAATGATGATTCAATTTCTTTTTCGAACTCGGCTAAGAAGTGCACTTTAAGCAATATTTTAGAGCAGTGCTTCCCAACCAGTGTGCCGCGAAACTATGACGTGACGTCGGTGTGCCGCGTAGTCTCCAAGGTTGACATAATTTTCATATTTTGTATTGTCCATGCGCTTAATTTTGCAAGGTTTTTGTCATATGAGAGCCCGTTATAAAAGCTTTAAAATATTTTCGTTTAAACTGCGTTTTAGATTTTAAATTAGAATAATACTAATAAAGGAGGGACTTCGCGGGTCGCGAAGCTTTGGGAAAAGTGTGCCGCGGAAGATAAAACATTAGGAACCGCTGTTCTTGAAAATACTCAGATGTTTAAATACACGTAGAAAAAATTTATTCCGTCCATTCGAGGTGACCGTAAGAGAAAAGGGAAGGGAAGAGTGTGTTTTAGGATTTCGAAACATTTGGGCAATAATTACGGGAATGGAGAACATCAGAACCATCAAAAACAATGATTCAGCCCAATGCGTAATTCGCTTGCGAAAGAATCCTCTTCAGGGTCACAGAGTGAATGAAGGCAAAGGCCAAAACCAACGGTGGGCTAAACAGAAAACAAATAACTGTCGTAATCCACAGGACTGTATAAAGTTTTATTAAAATCTGAATCTGTATTCATGAGAAAATTTATATTTTTATCAATATAAAGATTTTATAGGGAATTAAAACAATATTGGAATTATGTGCTAGCTTAAAATTGTAAATAGAAATGTTATGGACGTGGTCATGCATATGCTTGGCAACACTGGAAAGAGAAAATCTGCCAAGTTTAAAATGTACTACATTCTCCTTGATTATCTGGGAAATAAATTAAGGGAGGAATGGTGAATAATTCATCGATAATGTTAAGAAATGTTAATAATATTGACCGATAATAAGTAAAAACAAATGGTTTCGATGAATGGGAAGAATAAAAGGAAGCGGAAGTATTATATTTGTAAAAGATGAATCTCAGGAATATAAAAGGAAGAATAAGGCCGAAAAAGTTGATTAGATGAGTGGATAGAATCCTGAGAATAATATATACGAAAGTCAAAATGGGTGAATGCGAGTGTATGGGAAAAGTATGGATGTTTGAAAAGCTAGATTAGTGCAGGTTTCTAGAACAACAAATCATTGTGTGCGAACGTGGCCACTCGTGTATGACATACGTGGGTATCTCGTAGAACATCAAGAACAATGTTAACGTTACATATATGAATTAGTAGTGTACTGGGGCCTCTGAATAGCCGTATGGATAACGTGTTCGACCTCGATAGAAGCGATTCTGGGTTTGATTCCCTGTGAGGATCGCGTTTGATATGACTATAGCTATGACTACCCGATCATTCAAGAAATCAATTTTTCTATGACTATTTATTTATTATATTACCAAAAATAAGGTTTTTATCACATCGTATGCACTTTAAATCGCTAAAAATGGATTTTTCAGCTAAAACTAGGACATACCGGATAGCACACCATATAACCGGAAAAGAACCGAAAGCGGAAGGCAAAAATGTTATTTTTGCTGGAGTGAAAGCCGAACCCGAACCAAACAATTTTAATCCTTGAACTGGAGACGAAACCGTAAACCTCGTCTAATATTATAGAAGTTATATTTAGCGGTTAGACGTAGTAGTGACGAGCAACTCTTAATTAACATTTGAATTTTACTACTGTATGATTATTTCCTTCGTACTAATACTTTTAATTCTAAAATTCTAACCAAAGATACTTTATATTATGGTCAAAGGTAGTATAAACCTTGCACTGGTTTTACATTACTGGAACGAAAGAAGACGGTATCCGGACCAAAACCGGAACGAAACCGATATTCGGCTAACATGATAATTACGGGTCGAAACCATTTTTCAAACGTAGTTCTCGTAGTACGACTTACTTTAAATTCATCGTCAGAATTGGTCCTCTTAATCATGAGAATTTATCTGCAAGTAACGCTTTGATTAAGAAACCCCTATTTATAGGACCGCATTTCATTTTCAGCTACATTTAAGAATTTTTGTTCTTCCCCAAGAACCTCCATCTTCTTTTCCTTCTCTGATAAAGATTTCTTTCTTTCGTTTGTTTACGCGATGGTTTCATTTTCTTTAAATGGACTGTGACCGTGTCTTACCGGGCCTTTCTTTCCTGCTGGCGGCAGTGATGAATTTCAGATATTTTGAGAAAGTCGGTGAACTCGCTGAGGGTATTCTGACAGCGGAGGGCTTTGTCACGTGACGGGTATTATTTTAAGGAGTCTATATTGCTGGCAATGCTATTCATGTAACCTTTCTAAGCTGCAATCTCAATATTCACGACATTTCAAGATAGTTAACATATTTTGAAGGGAAATAGATTTATAAAAGTGTTTAGTAGCTGAAGAGCATCTCTTAAAGTTACTTTTTTCAATGAGATGCTTCGTAGAAGGTGTTGCATTAATTAGTTGTTTGGCAGTCATTGAGAGTGGCTAAGTGGCTTGATTAAATTTTCCGTTATAAAGAGATAAATCAAATAATGTATGTATTACATGTACTGTATTTCGAAATAATGCGAATTTTTTCAAAAATACCAACAAGACTTGGATACAATATAACTTTCACTACTTCAGGAGTATTATGTAATGCTTTCCTATCTATTATGAATCCCAGCCTGCTTTGCTTACGATAAAAACTCTTCGCGCAGGTAGATATTTAAATATTAAGACAAAATGTGTAACTAGACTATGATTTCCTTACAAGTATATTTCAAATATGTGTATATGAAGTACTTCCGCAAGTTTACCCTTGCTTTTCATATTTTCTCAACTTTGAAGATCGAAAGCGAAATTTATCCGCTAGCCGCTCCAGCTGACCAGAAGAACTGTAATTGATATATTCTTACATTTTTGTAGTATCTTTCTGTTGAATAAAATCAATGTTAGATTCCATCAATTGGAAATGTATCATTATGTATGAAGGAATAGAGGAAGCTGTGATTCAACGTGGCCATCTTATGTGAGGTATACAATAAAAATTAGTGCCACTATTATTCAATGAAATTAAGATACTTCATCTCGGATGATTCTACACAAAAACTTGGATAATTTGGATATCCTACATGCAAACATAAATTATCAAGAGTATGTTGAAGTGCTACGGTACACACATCACCTAGCGACTGAGTTTACTGCTGTTTCGAGGAATGAGCGATATCGATTACTTGAGACACTTAGCACAAATTGATCTGAGCAAACGGAATTTGCGGTAGTAATAGATTGATCCTATCCTAGTTAAACAGCCAGTCAGCTTGTGCAGCATTGAGGATAAGGTGTTTCATTGGATCGCTGTCCGTAACTTGCTATCTATTAATGGCATTAAGTTGACAATGTGACCATGTTCATGAATGTGAGAATTTCTGTCTCTCATCAACCATATTCATAAAATATATTTCATGCTTCGTCCGAGCAATCATTTCGCCTAGGTTTCCCGTATTTTTCGATTCCAAGATATGGATTTCTCAGCTCGCCGTTTATGCAACATTTTCCGTTCCGAAAATTCCCTGTTGTAATTATGCTGGAGTTTAAACGCTGAATACCTATGTTTCTTCCGAATGATCTCTACAGGATTAATTTATATAGGAGGATATCCATTGCGAGAAAAAAAACCCTTTTGGTATGTTTCATTCTTCACTAGAAAGAGCGTTTTGAAATTTTATTTGCTAAGATATATGTGTGCGAAACGATAACAAAAGTGAATTGAGTAACTGAGTATTTAAGGCCCTAAAAGGTCGAACGCTTGCTTTAAATAAAGTCAATAAAACAATGTAACTATAGTCTTGCAACTTTTCCTTCGTGGGACGTCTAAACATGACTTTGTAACTTTAAGACCTATTAGAGATAAAAATAATTATTATTATATTAATAATACTCCATTGTACGTATATTACACTTATATATCACACTCATATATTATACTCATTAATGCATACGTATTTATTCTTCCTTTAGATCTTCAAAGAAAACATTTTAGTAATGAACTCGTGAGAAATTCTTCATAATAGATTAAACAGTTTAAATTTAGCATACATTTCTTGTTGACAGTAATAACAATGCATTTTCACCTCCGATGTTCGTTTGCATATGAAGGCTAAAAGCGGGTACAAAACTGATAGGTACGAATGTCATAAAATGAAAATGCGGAAAATCGGGATCCGTATAGTCCAGGCTGCTTCGTATAATTAGCTGTAAGATTTAATATGGATTATTTAAGAGCTGTCGAAAGTTTTAGAAGTCAACGTCCTTTCACACGCTCAGAACTTCGCACCTCATACCCATCAACTAATCAAACAGCCCCACAATATCTCCAGACTGTACGAATGATCTATGTCCTGCAACGAACCTTCTCCCCGAGAATCGATTCGGAAATTCTCGCACGGGAAAGAGAGACATAATTCGCGAAACACTCGGGACCAGTCTCTAATTTCTGTCAACACCACGCCAAGGCCAAACTCAGTCGTCGCTCCCTCTTCAGAGAAACCTCCTCGTCAAGAAGAAAAAGGGGCACTCCCTTCTTCACCCATTCCTTTTAGACAAGGGACACCTGTTCACAAATCATAACACCCGGGCGAGGGAAAATTTTTCGCCGAGAACGGAGCGTGGGACGAAACCCTCGGTGCATAGAAGGGGACAGAAATAAAAAGTCGAGAAAAATTTTGAGGAGGTAGGCGTTTTCAAACCATTTAAGACGAATGTAAAGGGGGAAGGATCACTTCTGTCCCGGAGCGCGTAAGAAAGGGAATAAAAAGAAGTGGGTTTTCGTAAAGGGACAAGGGGAGTAGAGGGCAGGGCGGGGAGAACCCTTAGGGTGGTTATTTTACCCTTCAGAACAGATGATTTGAATCCTCTCACGAAAAGTGTGCGAGACATTCCTTCTCCAATCCTATCGCAAGCAATCCGGACCTTTTTTCCCTCTCTTTTCTTACTCCCAACTTCTTCTCCGTCTCGTATCTTTTTCTAAAGATTACCCTCATTCCACGGCACTCTTGGAACCTTCCCTCCTTCCTGAAGCCCTTAGCCCTTCTCCCTTTTTTCCTTCGACTCTCCAAAATGCTTATCCACACCGACGCAGTCCACTCTCTTTCTCTGGGAAGCTAAGTCTTCTCTAGAAGCGAACAAGGTGGCTTTTTCTGCGGGTCGAATAAATATGTATATTTCTGCACTTTCCCAAGTTATATGACGTTGAAGTAATTTCGTTAAGGTACAGAGTCGTTTAAATGTGAGTTACATGTATTTATCGAGGGATGGCGAGGATAATAGAGAGATGACCGACCTTATTGACCGATGGACCACATTAGCCACGCTGTCGTTACCTTAATCATCATGCTAAATGAAAATTATTATACTAATATGTAGATTTCTGGATAACCTTGTAGTTAACGCGTTTTCCTTTGGTAAAAGTGAATCTCGGTTCGATGCTAAGTGGGGGCCTATATGATCTCAGCTATCGAAACACTTTCAAAAATACTTAGCTATTGATATGTAATGATTATAAATTATTACATTTGTAATAATATTTACAACACAAAGTACATAAACATGAATGAAAATTTTTCTTTTTGTATGTGTTATGGAATATTATAATTGTTTATAAAGATGGTGGTTATACTGTTCCACCAAGGTAGCCGGAGATGTCGATTTCAGTATCCCTTTATTAGACTACCCTTTGCACTTTAATTCCTGTAAGTATTTCGTATTTTCGCAACTTAGCAGAGACCGCTCGCGCCATTAGAATAATCGAGCTATTGTTATTGAAATTCAATTCAAAGACAGTGATAACACCTGCGTTTTTCATTCTGTATAGTTACTCGTATAACGGTTTCCCTTTTATCACATATTCATATTAATTCGCAACCAAGTGACTTTAAATACACTGACATTGACTTAAATCTCAGAATACCCTTTTGTTAGAAGAAATTTAGTATTCGAGTCATTGAATATCGAAAACAGATGTGACCGATTGCCTTTGGGCAATTTATTTTAGATTATTCTACGCCTACAATCGCATTATCCGTTGTTGATTACAATTATATATGGTGTTATAACTTAACTGTCAAATAGCTTAACAATATATTTATTACGTATATAAGCTACGCTTTAGACGAAACAGGACCAATTTTAACGTAGGATTTTAAAACATTTTCGATATACTGCAAAAGTAGAATTGAGTCTATGACATCAAATTCTACCAATAAAACTAATAGCTAATTGGTGGAATGTTTCAATACCAGTGGAACGCACTCCTATCATAGGGCAGTGAATCGGAAAACCATGATGCATAACCCGTCGTGGTTCTATTCTTAGTGAAATTATTCGAATGAAATGCGTAATTGTGTGAATGAATACCGCCAATTGTGATGCATCGTTTTTCACGGATCGTCCTCAATTGTGTATATGTTTTCTGTTATATTTTTTGAGTTCACGTCTCCTAATTCTTGACCTTAACAATATTTCATGCTTCTTCATAAATGTGCGCAGCCCCTGTCAAAACTTTACATATGCCCCTGTCAAAACTTTACATATGCCTTGAACCTAACATACGCACGCTATTAAATAATGAAAGAAAACATTATTTCATTATGTCGTTCCACGAAGTACGGCCAGAAACGATTGATTATATATACCTATATTTAATATACGCTATATATTGAAACTTGGCAACATCAATTAAATATATCGTATATGCTTGATGATTACTTTTAAACTTCAACTTTATAATCACAGTTTATTTCGAACTAATCTATCCCAATCTAATTTACATGACGAACTTATTCCTAAGATTTTTGCGAACTTACATTCATATTTTTACACGTGAACATGAGACGATTACTGGCTAATAACGAGTACGTTTTGCCGCAGAATGTTTTCATATTGCCCAGTGGAAGCATTACACTGAAATACGCAAAAATCAGCTGACTCCTCCCTTTATAAAATGAAATTGGAGAAACGCACCGAACATATGGGTGGAAGCCGGATCTCTCGTAACTTCACTGCATATCTCTGCCGCCTTATCTCTTTAAACGGAACGTGTTGGCCTTAAGCATCCGAGGCGGAACTTATCTTGGTCTTCAGTGTAATTTTAATTCTCTCCATATGCGTAGTTTTGAGAGGAAAAAAACAACGTAGATTAAAGATAATGGTAACTGAGGTTTACCTTCGCATCAGATACCTACGATGGAGCTAAGTCTTGGTCTTAACGACGGCATAAAGCACTTGAGATATTTCTTTATTACCTTCCACATGGAATACGCGGGATGGCTGAACACTTAGAAAGTTTTACTCTCTATTTGCTAAGGTTTAACGCCATTTTATCCCTATAATCGTGGAGCGATCTCAAATTCTTACCTACCTTTAATATGTTGACTCGCTCTGGTGAATGGCGCAATATTTTTTGCATAAAACTGGAAGTTTTAGGGAATGGGTTTGAGTATTCTTCAATAAACCATTCCGATGAACTGCAAAAGTTGCTCAAGCTGTTCTATAATAAACCCATAGATCTTAGACCCCTGAGTGGAATAATGACCCATCCTCTGAATAGCGGAAAGAGAAGTTAGGGTGATCCATTACAGACGTAAGAAGGCCAGGAAAAGTACAAATTTAAGATAAGACTGAAATAATTCATACCATCAAGGAAGTAGTGTAGTTGAAATGAGGGTAGAATGATCATATATCAAGAAGAGACTACAACTTCTGAGCTCTCTGAATGATGTGAAGGATACTTAGGATCATCAACCGGTATTCCCAAGGAAAGAATTTCAAAGATAGAATTACTCTCAAATTCCTTACAGCTAGGTGGAGATGACAGGTATAGGATACAAAGATAGTGGAAAACTTGAGGAGGCCTTAGTGGGATGATGAAGAAAGTTTAGTAAGAATTTATGAAGGGATATACGTATACAGGAGTCCTAATATTCTCATAACAACTTTGCTACTCTCCCTAGGCTGTAACGTTTAAGATATAGTCATACTTTCTGCTAAGTACAAGGCTCCTAGTAAGCAAACTTTGGTACTATGGGTGAGGAATCGAACATTTGACTTGCAAACCCTATTTATCGGGCGAATTTAAATGTACGTACGCTTACTCACCCATGTTATATGCACACGCACACAATCTCCGGTGTCAGGAGAAAGTGCGAGAGGGCAGATTCGCGCGTGCCGGAGTACGTGTGCGGGAGAGAAAAAAAGGATCGATTGGGCGAAACCGGTTGCGGACTTGTAAGACAATCCAAGGGGGATGGATCTGAAAAAACAGCAGACTTTCCCTTCCGCCGACCTTTCTTCATCTCCCGCCCGCACATCTCATTGACACGCGGACCCACGCAGACGAGATGGGCGGAGATGAGAAAATTTGCACCTTTCGCTCCCGGAGTCGGGGAATGCCATTAGGCGCGGATGTCACCTAACAGCGTCACGTAATATATGAGAACGGAACACCACCTGACGCCTCGAATTTTTTGGATGAAGGGAGACGCGTTACTCACCGGCGGGAAGACGGCGGCGGCCCTCCTATTCCGAAAGGGGGAAGGTGCGGGGTCCCTCACGTTCCGGCGCCTCCACCACCACCTGGTTTATGCAGGATGTCTTCGACTTAGCGAATCGACTACCGATTTTTTTCCGCGACGCGATACCCAGGTGCGGACCTGTTTAACCCATCCGCGGTGGCCAACCGGTCGCCACTGAGAGGTCCAAGTCGGCTCCACGTCTCCTCCCGCCTCCCTTCCGCCCCCCCAACGTGACCCCCATAGCGCAGTCGCATACATCTCAGCCTTCCATCACTCCGGTTTCCCTCCGTCCCGCCCGCTCAAGGCGCATGCGCAGGGCTCCGGGGAAGCTGGGCGCTCACGGCACCTCATATTCCCTTGGAGCGCGTGGGAAAAATCGAAACTAAGCTACATTGCCGGTTACGGATACATCAAAGGGAGTTTTGCAGAACGTTCCTGGGTTAGCTCATTCACGCCTACGGATTCTACCGTCTTACTCCTTCCCGGCTTTCTGTCTCACGCCATCCTTTCGTTTCTTTTTCCTCTTTCGTCTCCCATATCCTGCTACGTCCTCCTTTCGCTGTGTCCCAATGTTTCCCCCTCTTCGCTCAATGAGACTCCTTTTTATGGATGCTGAATTTGCGGCGTTCTTCAAAAGAATGAAGGCAAGGTTGATCCTCTCTCGTATAACTCTACGGGATTCCACGTTTGAATGAAACGTGTTTCGCTGAATTCTCGCTTATACCTGAGATTAATCCCATTTCGCTTGTGCTATTTACGAAAATTATTTTTCAGGTTAACTTGCTCTATCTATAAACATGTTGGAATTTCAACCCTATAATATCGTAATTCGCATACATACGCGAACGAGAATTTTTCTCTTAATTCGTAATTCACTTATTACACTTTACAGTTTTGTGTATTAAATTGAGATTTCAACATACATTTGACCTTAGTAGAATATAATGAATGAAGGAAGCGTAGAATATTCGTACTTACGTGTATGTTTGTATAAATATCATTAATGAGGAACCAATTTCAATTCATATATGAGATTACCTTTACATAAAATCCTGCAATTGAAGTAAGTCGAACTTTCGGTATTTTTCAAGGTAACTTCTCTTTGCCTTGTCTCCTCTCGGGAAGAGTATTTTTTATGCAAACTAGCTGTATGTACAATGAATTTATAAGTAGAAGGCGTTTAATCAATTCGTAACGTAATGAGTAATATAGTTTTACAAAAGGCGTCTTTGTTTGGGCAAAATGTTATAACTACTGACTAGTAATTGATTGGATGTAAAAAAAGGCTCAACAGTCTCTTACCAATTGTGCTCATTTAAAGCTAACCCTAATAGATGTGAGAATCTCCGAGACCCATACAGAACAGAAAATTAACGTTGAAGATATATATTTCCCTGGCTGACATTAAATTACCTTGCTTTTATAATGGATTTCAACTTATTGAAGCCTGAACCTGTTGAATTCATAACTTGACAAAAGGTTGTCCCTCGGTGTGAGTTGTCAAAAGGAATATCAGAAAAAGAAGAGATGGAACTTAAAATGGTCCATGGAAATGACGAAACGGAGTAGTTCGAGATTTTCTGGTGAAACCTTATAAATATTTTCTAAGGCTTACTTCATGGTGTTCATCAAAGAAGCGAAAGCAAAATTAATCTTTTCTGGTTTAATTTGCCGAAATATCTACCCACAGAGGAATTAATTAAATTATTAATCGCCTCCACGTGATTTCAAAGAATCGCCCTCTTAAGGAGTTTCGAGAAAGATTTGTCATCACCACGTAAAGAGGGAAAATAGAACAAGCGGCTTCCTTAAAAGGGAGAAGAAGTAAGAAAAGTAATTTCTCATCCTTTGAGTACTTTTCCCATCTGCCAGTACGCGATTTCGTATTTTTTCATCTCCAACCCCCAATTGTCTATATTATTGATAATGAGTGAAACAAACATTAACGGTTTGCTTTCAACGAGCAACCCGTTAAAATCAAGAAGTATTATGTCTATAGCCCCCCTAATAAATGTATGAAGATAGTAAGTTTTTTATGTTTATTTTTCTTCTCAACATGGAAAAAGTCTGACAGGACCGGGAATCGAAACCAGTTAACTCAATCATCTTAAATAAAACACTTGATAACTTCCACAATATATATATATATATATGTATTACATATGTATTACTGCGACATCTTCTGGCCTAGAAGATGTTAATACGTTAACGAAACCGGTCGTAATAATACATATATATACTGTGGAAGTTACCAAGTGTTTTATTTAAGATGGTTAGATCAACATTCCACGAAGTCAAGATTTATCATATTAATTTCAGTTAACTCAATGGTCAGAATATTCGCCGATAAAGCCGGAGACCCGGGTTCGACTTCCGGTCCTGTCATATTTTTTTCATTTTCCCGTTTCTCCTTGGGTTTATACGATGAGTTATTAATTCTTTCGAGAGTGATACATCTAGGGCGTATTCCTCAGGTTTTATGTGTATACTAGCATTTATTCTTTGGGTATTGTGTGTAAATATTAATTATGAATAAATACATCATGCAACTAGGGTATAATTAACAACATCCCAATGCAATTATTTCATTAAAATAGTCGTATATCTTGTGATTTTTTTCGCATCGAAAATGCCAGCGTTGGAAATTCTGCGTTCAGTATAAGGAAAGAGCCTTAGAAAAGAGGTTAGATGATTAGGATTGAAAAATTTATTGAAAATATTTAAGCAAACGAATTATTCATAAACTTGAATAAATAGCCTGATTAATGGAAAATTATATTAATATCTCAGAAAGAAAATTAACATTAAATTTATTTTCGTGATTGAAAATTATATTAAAGGAAGAATTATTAAACAGATGAGTGGCTTGGGTTGATCACATATTCGGAAGAGATTGGCTGCAAAAGGGAGTTTGGGAAGGATAGCAGCAAAAGAATTGGGATGAGACGAGACCTTGAATAAAGTTAATGAAGTGCCGCATTATCAGCATATAGGGCACGTGGACTCTTAAGGAAATGGAATGCTAATGATGATGGAGACCAAACCCATACCGATTTCTTATCTTGTGCTACCCTAATCCGCAAGCTGTTCGTCCCTTCTAAACTTTCCTATCCTCTCCTTTCTCAGTAACTGGGGTCTTCAAACTTTTGGGATCGAGAAGCCAAACCTTTCCCTCGATTTAATTTCAAAGTAATTTAAGAGCTACATATATTCCTAAAATTAAGGAAAATTAAAGTTGTATCATAGCTACCGGCATGATCCAATATAGTTAGTCAAGGAAATTAAAATAGATAAAATAAAAAGATATCCAAAATATTGCTCCTATTTTTAACTATAGTACCTTGAAACTGACATTTCCATCTAGTTTTTAAGCAGTCACATTTACATTGACACCAGAGATTTCAACTATAAATTTAAATTTTATGTAAGTGATGCTTTAAGTAACTTAGACGACTGAGTCAGCTGATAATGAAAGGAGACGAGTAGGGGATTTCTTGGTAAGGTGATGTACGGTGGATATTTAGTGGGCACCGTGTCCATTACGGTAGCGGTGAAGGCCTATTAGGAACCCTGAAATATCTTACATGACAAGTAATGCTAACAAGTACTGTTAATTTTATTTCGAAGTAATTGCGGTTCCTGATGAATAATCATAACTATAACACCGATGTTTTCAAGTCATTGTAGTTAGCGAGGAACGTTATATCATGTGATGTAGGAAAGAAACTAGGACACGGATGTTACAGAATTATAGGTTGAAACACTCCAAGAGCCGTTTCGCCGGCGGTTTGCGCCTACCCTCTGAGACCAATGCTGGTAACAATGGAAAGGAAATGAATTAATCGACCTTCTAGGAACCAAGGATTGTTATCTCTGTCACTTATTTCCAGTTTTGGTCCCACAGGTTAAGAGCTAACCTCCGGCGAAACGGCTCTTGGAGTGTTTAAACCTCTAATAATGTATTCGTATATCTAAGTATTTTGAGGAAAAACTAAGAGTTGACCTTCAAATTGACATATTTTTTGCAATTTAATATGTAAATTATTGCTGTTTAATTATTAATGTATACTGTAGAGTGACATTTGTAAACTAGTGTAGCTAGTGGGCGGGACTCCTCACGGCACTTGTTTGGTGTTTATCTTTGTAGAAAATTTTATCATTGCCTGAGTTGAAGAATGCTTCATAATTTAAGATCACCACCTGACCAAACGTCTATTAGCGGAATTGTTACATTAATGCTAAAAACAATACCTCACACATATACATACTACCTTTCAGTAGGTGTATGAGCTTTAATATTCTCCATTTAACACTCTTTTTGCTGCTAATTATGGAAATAAATATTTGTTATGTATACTAGCTTATATAGAATGTACATAACCATACAAAACAGCATGTACATGATGGTAACATTTCCTGCGCAGTAAATATTTATATTTTTATATTTTATAAAGCCCAGGAACATTATTGCCATCTTTAGGAAGAAGGGAGTCTCAGATTCCGAAGTCATTGATAAGTTTACATCCTAAGATTACACACGAATATTCATTTTCCAATATTCATTTAAAAATGGGAATGGAAGCACACTCCCATTTACTTTACGGCTAAGGCTGTAATAAAACTTTTACCCCGGAAAGTTCCCATTTCTTAAGAATTATCACCTAATCCTACGGACCAGTGACTTTCCATTCTCTCAACCCTTCCTCCTGCACACTACCAATAACAGTTATTTCTCTATGTCTTTTTATATGCACCTTTCTCACCTAATTATGACTGATCTGTGCCGAAACTGGTCGTTTCAAATACATGCTGTGGAAATATATAGTGTAATTTTTATTCCTGCGTTTTTCTGTCATAGATTTCCACATGATAGCCTTCATCATTGCTTTCATCTATGATGGCAGTACAAGCACTAAAGCTAAGTTTGTTAGGGTGTCCACGACTCTTAAGGAAGTAATTAAGTCATCAGAGTTATGGAATTTAGTGGCCGGAAATGCAACTAAATGGACATTCACTTCGAAATTCATCGAATTTTTCTCTCTCTTCTCCGGAATTATCGAGGTGGCCTTCATTGATACTAATGACTCAGGGACCGATAGAAGTAATAGTATAGTTAAAAGTGCTTCGACAGCTTAGGCCATTTCGCACGTAGGCCCCCATCGTGATTCGAACCCGACCGATAGAAATTCACTATACTTCGAACTCGTTCATTTTACAGAAGTCCATGTGCTTGACCAAATTTTTCGATCTTTCATATCCTAATCAGCATTCGATCTTAAAAATAATAATTTATATTGAATTAGTAATTTTTAATGACTCTTTTTTCCTTTATGGCATCCCTCCTGATTTCCATCGACTTTTATTTCGAATTAACATTTTCAGTTGAAATAAGTAAAAGTAAAAAGCACTTCGACAGTTTGTCATTTCGCACGTAGGCCCCCACCGGGAAACGAAACCGGGATCGCTTTCACCAAAGTCGAACGCTTTGCCCTTTTGGCTATCTGGGAGCCTCTCAGTTGAAATAAGGCCTGAAACCAAACGAAAAGCTTATTTAAGCGTAACTTGACGTGCAACGCAAAGCGTATTTTCTACGAAAGTTACTGATATCGGTTATATGAATACATTACCGATGGCGATTATCATAATAGATTTATACACATACATTCATTTTAGATATTTCCTCAAAGACACATGTACATCCACAATATGTACCGTATGGGGATGCATGAACCTGCAGTTAGCCATTCTCCGCTATCTCCACTCCAACAACTGTCCTTTCAACCTCTTCCATATTCATGTTTTCCTTCGACCCTACTCTTTCTTTCCTTTACCCATCAACACTGCGAATTTGTTGAATTTATGAAGTAAATTATATCAGACACGCCGCTCTCTCTTCCTCAATCCCCAAGTGCTGTTTTAATTACGATTATTTGGTTTGAATTCGAGTAGGTTATTGTTATTGGGGAGCGGTGCTTTTTCTCTTCAAAGTTTTCTTGGATTCTATATGTTGAGGCGGTGGTTTCGGAACTGTCGAGGCTCTAGATGTATTCAGGGTGTGCGAAGTTTTGTGTAAAGTGGACGCCGTGTGTTTAGACTCCGTTCCTCCGTTTCAATATTTGTGTTAGTAGGGAATTCAGCGGACGGATAGCCCATGCGTAGCCTTTTTCGTGACCTTTTCCTTTTCGGAACGACGCAGAAAATTTTCAGTTATGTCTGTTTAACATAAGAGTCTGTCTCATTCAGCATCAGATACTTCGAGCAAAGTTTGTGCAAATCCATTTTAACCTCCAGCGGTATGTAGATCCATCTATAAGGAACAGGCGATGTGTTTATCATTACTATATTTTATTTTTCAGCATCTACTGGTAATAATACTTTTGTCTCTTCTCACATATAACCCTTCGTCAATAAAATATAAAAGAGATTTCATGACAAAATTACACAGAGGAAAACTACTTAGCGGGTTTAAACATCTAAGTTTGAAAGTAGAAAAATACACCACAGAAGTAGAACGCCCACAAGAAGGGGGTATGAAAAACCTACGAAACATATTCTAAGTTAAGAAAGTTTAAAATCTGCAAAGCATACGAAATATTACAGGCACATAATTTCACTGGCATAGCGACAAAATATTTTTTTATA